>JAGVVM010020021.1:0-35936 GCA_019149425.1 Psidium friedrichsthalianum
AAGAAGGGGAGGTGTAAAGGATGACCTGTGCGGTAGGCAAAGAAAAAGGAATAATGAACAGCAGCGACCCCCTCAGCAAGTACTCAGTTTTCACACTATGCTACCGGCCCTTTTTTTTTTTTTTTTTTTTGTAAACTTGGGAATTTGATTTCAAAACAAATCCAATTTTAAGTAATAAAATTTCAAGTAAAAATTTACAAAATTGTAACTCAAACGTAGAGGAAACAAAAAAGGGTAGAGAGAAAGGGCTTGACTTAATGAATTATCATTAAGTGCCTACATATCTTCTTGGGGATAGAAGAATCAAAGCCCAGTAGGTTCTTTTACTGTGATAACCCCATACTTACCTCATGTCAATCGTCGCTTCCGGCGGTGGTCCCGTCATGGTGCCTCGTCATCATCGAAAAATTAGGGCTTCTACGTGCGACCATCTCTGTTGTCGATATTGAGCCTTCGTCCAATCATCGACAAAAGCTTGAGCCTCCACAGACTGTGAAGATAATCTTGAACGGTGATCGTCCAAAATGTTGCCTCAGCCGCTAAAAGCTTGTTAAGCAACTGTTGAACAAGGTGTTGCTAAAACTCGTCTAGCGCATTATAGAGAGAATTCGATATTGCACCGAATTGCTCCTTCCACCACGCGCTAAAATTTGTAAATCTGTGCCACTTGCAAATGAGTAGTTTTCAAAAAGGGGGGGGGGGGGGGGTTAGTGCCTTAAATAATGACAAATTCGGAAATATCCGTGGCGCCCCTTTGCCTTTTTTGCTACTCATTAGCATTTTATACCCTCTACTCATTTTACCTCCGCTTCTCGTTTTCTACGCGACTAAATTGAGAAGAAGATCCAATATCAGTTGCGTTATATCTAATATAATAATCATTATATAATGCTACTATGAGTTGCTAACCATCCCTTTTAATAAATTAATATCTTAATTCTATTTCTAAATGAAGACATCCATAATACCATAGTCAAAAATCTTTTACGCCTTCTAATTTTGTACGTGGATCGAAAACAGAAGCAACCAAATAAATAAAAGGATATGTTTATAACAAGTTAGCCATTTTAATTTCTTGCCTTAATAGTTGCACCTAATTGTTCATCGTCTTCATATTCTTCATAAAACACCAGCAATATTAACACACTTATTATAAATAAATGAGTCGTAGGATAATAAACACCGGATAAAGTATAAGTTGCATCATTGAAAACTTTTAAACAATCTAAAATTTTTTGGCAAATATCCCATGTTGTGGTAATAACTCAAGTTGAGAAACATTAGTCGAAATAAATGCACATAATAACTCTTTATATCAAAGATTGATTAAGCAATTCGTACGTTGGAATTCCAACGAGTTGGAACATCTCTTGAAAATCTTCTTGCCCTTTTTCATATTGTTTACAAAATCTACACCAATCTTTCATAATTTGGGGTGTCTCCATAAATATTAGGATTGCGATTTTTATTGGGTGAGAAAAACGTTAAGAGTTTGTAAACCTTCTTGTACACTTAAGTTTAAAACATGGCAAGCACATCCGTAACATGAAAAAATTCTCCATCAAAAATGGGTTACAAGTTTTTCCAACTCTTCAATAGAAGCGGTATTTGCCGCGGCCGTATCAAAACCAATACGAAAAACTTTTTCAACCAAACAATATTATTCTAAAAACTTATCTAATTAATCTATAAATATTAATTGCCGTATGTCTATCATCAAAAACTCGAAATGCCATATTCTTTTTGAATATTCCCAATCGGCTTATCATACACCAATGACACGTAATACCCATATAAGAATGAATTTTCAAGGATCGCGTCCAAAATCGCTACCTATATGCACACGTCCATTATAATTCATAAAAAATATTTTATTCTTCTTTTCCCTTTTTATACAAATTAAAAATTGGCGTTAAGGGTATTTCTAGAAACGGGTGGTTTGGTTGTGGAGTACATGCATTTATATAAAATTATTAAAACCAAATTTCTCACCAACAATTAAATGATAAATGTTCTACAGCCGTAAATCTAGCTAATTCTTCTTTATAAACATTTTCGTTATAAACGGAATAAAGGAGGAGCGTTAGTTTTGGCGTACCCGGAAATTTGTTGTTGACGAGTGTCGATCCCAGCTAGCGTTGGATGTTTTGACCTCAAATGCCGTTGAAATGATCTATAGCCTTGACCACTTACGAATTTGTAATTTTTTCCACAATGTTTGCAAGTAAGGATATTGTGTTCTTTCAAATGTGCGCCTTCGTGAAGTGTTCCCATATCGAGGCAAGTGGATGACCCCTTTCGTTCCATCGTTGTTGACGCTTCTTCGGTGGGAGGATTCATGCCTACCTTGTTTGTTGGAACAGGCTGCTTGACATTTGGAAACATTGTCGATTTCAATTTCGCTCGTCGTCGAAGCCATAATATGCATAATTTTGAGGATTATGAGATTGAGGATAATTGGACGATCCCATCGGCGCCATCGGGCTCTTACCCCTCCCGCCACGGCTTCCACTTGCCATTTTTCGAGATTTCCAACAAAAAAGAATGAAGAAATTGCTTGAGAGAAATGAAAGTGGATCGAGTATCGCGACTGAGAGAATTGAGATGAGAATTTGAGATGAATTTGAGAGAATTTGAGAAATTGAGAGAAGAAAAATGAAAGAAGTTATGATAAAATGAAGGAGGAGGGGGGTATTTATAAAAACAAAATTTTGATATCTGAATTTATTTTAAAAAAACAAAGGGCCAATTGGTGTACTTAGCCGTTGGGTAGCCGTTGGGCTGGCGGTCGGATACCGGCGGTTTGGAAACGGGGGCGGGTTCGGAACCAGGAACCGGAACCGCCGAATCTGGCACGTACGGGCCGGTTCTGCGGCAGTTTTCACGGGCCGGTTCCGGTCCTATGTCTAATGGAGGGAAATGCATATCCTTGATATGTTACACCTAAATCATAGTAGCGTTTGTTGTCTAAAAAAATAAGAGTAAAACTAAACACTAGCAATATTACTCATTAATTTGCATTTGCATATATGAGCACTTATATCACAGTAATAAGCACCATGAATTGCATTTAAATTAGCCTGTTGTTGAATGCGTTTAAGCAGTGTTGACACCAAAGTTTCGACAACTTATTTATTTGTTCACCATATAAAAAAAATTAAGGATCAACCCCGGTCCCTAAAAAAAAATACCACTAAATCATATTTTGCATGTACGAGCATTTTTACTTAATAGCAATAAGCCCACATAAACTGAATTTTTAATTAGACTGGTGGCCCGACCAAAAAAATAAAATAAAATAAATTAGACTGTTGCTAGGTGGACATAAGTGGAGAGGTCTTGAGTTTGATTAAATTTCCTGGAGTAAGCCCGCGGGAGGGTAGGATTTGGTCGAGCCCATAATCTTCCTAAAGTGACCAGAAATTAGGAATTAGGACTAAAAAAAAAATGCCAAAAGAAAGAAATCTTTGGAACCAGCTGGGAATTATATTTATGACAGGAAAGAAAAGAAAGGCTGCTATGTGCACAGGGAAGTGACGAAAAAGAACCTTCATCCCAGCTTTGAATAGACATGGAGCAAGATACTTGACTGGGTATTTGGAGACTTGGGATTCTTGGCGTTCTTGATGGATTACCCACGCACAATTCCCCTGTAAATTCTTTAGGAAGCACGGATACTTTTCGAGGGCTTTTGTGTCGTGTCGGATGCATGTCGAATGCTAATACTTTTCAATATATGATCGACACATGATCAGTACTACTCCAGGCGTATCTGAAACGTGGTCATCAAGCCAGTCAATGTAGCTAAGCCAATTTTCCTCAAGGAAAGTTCTCGCGAGAAGACGCTGACTTCCTCATGCAGAAGAAAACAAAAGAAGACCTTAAAACTTCTAGTGCTTCCCCACCCGCGTTGAACGGATCAACCATAGAAGATGCTCCCACGCGTTTATTCATAGAAGAATAGGAAAGACTTGTCGAAAAGTAGGTCCGGCAGCTAAAATTGACAGGAGTGAACCACTTGTTGGTCAAAGCTAAAAAAAAAGACTGAGAAGAAGATGGACTTGGTAGGCTAGAGCACATCGGGAATATCATAACTTTGGTACGGCGTTCATTTGAATACCATAACTTTTTTTTTCGTTTACTTGAGTGCCACATCGGAGCAAAATCGTTCACTTGAGTGCCATTTTCGGCAAATCTTCTTACGTGAGCTTTTTATTATTATTATTATTTATTTTTAGTGAAACATGAATTTTCTTACATTTTTAAATATTTTCTGAAATTTTTTTGTTTAGGTATTTTTATTTTAATTATTTAATATTTTGTGAGAAAAAAATTCTTAAAAAAAATTCTTGAATATCCCCTTAGCCGGTGAGTCACTAAAAACCTTCGCCGGCAATGGCCTGCTCGCCCAAGGCCATCGTGGGCCACCCGATCGAGGGCGAGGTGGGGTCGCGAGGGCCCTCACCCAGCTCTAGTGAGGGCCATTGCACCCTCGCTCACGGCAGTCGGGGACACGACGACCGTTGCCCAGGGCCGTCGCCCCCCCCCCCCCCCCCCCCCCGAAAAATATTTTAGCCAACTGTGGTCAACGGTAGTTGCTAGTGACCCTCGCTGGCCAAGAGGGGGAGAACAAACAGAATTTTTTTTTTCAAAATAACTAAAAAAAATAAAATAAAAATGCACGTACACATTAAAAAATTCAAAAAAATTATTTCAGCAATGCCACATTTGATTTTTCGGCGTCCGCATAGGATTTTCGGTGTACTTTGACCTTGAATGCAAGACATCTAGACCCATCACATAAGAAAAAAAGAAAAGAAAAGAAAAGAAAAAGAGAGAGACGGAGCTTCGTTTTCCTGCAATGAGCTTAATCCACCCACTTGCGTATAAGATAAGAGATTAGAAATTAGTATGATTTTATCCACTCTTAATTTGATGATTGGTGAGAGGGAGAACCCCTCAGCTTGCTATAAAGGATGGACCAAAGAGCTGATTCTTCCCACCACCAAAACAAGCTCTGTAGCGTTAGAAGTAAACCTCAGCTTGCTTCAATGGCTAATTCTGCCCTTAAGTACGGGCACTTCATTCCCGTGGTTGCTACGCTTCCCTTTCTTCTCTCACTTGCATTCACCTTCACAACTGCACGTGCACAGATCAACATAAGCCTCGGTGCTTCTCTCACGCCCACCACCAACTCCTCCTGGCTCTCGCCTTCTGGTGTCTTCGCATTCGGGTTCTATCAGCGAGGCCACGGTTACGCGGTCGGTGTTTTCCTTCCCCGAACTCCGCGTAAAACCCCGGTCTGGACCGCTCAGCGAGACAATCCTCCGGTCCCAATAAATTCCACCCTGCGCTTCACCAGTGACGGGGGACTTCTCCTGCAGTCTGCAGGAGCGCAAGACACGTTCGTCGCCATTCCGAGAGAGACTGCGGTCTCAGCTTCTATGCTGGACACGGGCAATTTCGTTCTGTATAACTCGGGGCGGGATGTCATATGGCAGACTTTTGATTTGCCGACTGATACGCTCTTGGCAGGCCAGCATTTATCAGCAGGCCAACAGTTGCTCTCGAGCGCTTCCGAGAGCGACCAATCAACCGGTATCTTTCGCCTCAAGATGCAAAAGGATGGAAATCTCGTGCAGTATCCTGTAGCTACTCCAGACACGGGCACGTACGCTTACTGGGCATCTGACACCTCCACAGCCGGTGACAATGTGACACTACACCTAGATAATGTCGGTTATCTCTACCTGGTGAACACCACAGGTGCATTTGTAAAGAATATCACCACAAGTAGAGGACCTCCTAAGGAAGGAATGTTCTACCTTATGAGAATCGACACAGATGGGATTTTCCGACTGTACTCATACAACGCGACCCAGAATGACGATTTGTCCGTAATATGGCAGTCTTCTGAGGACAAATGTAGCCCCAAGGGCTTATGCGGGCTCAACCAGTTTTGTGTCATGATCGACCAAATTGCCGATTGCAAGTGTCTTCCAGGATTCGGACCTGTGAACCAGGGGAACTGGACATCCGGGTGCGAGAGGAACTTCAGTGCAGAGAGTTGCATGAGAATGGACGCGGCCACTAGGTACACTATTCAAGCGGTCTCTAACACCGCATGGGAGGATGCTGCGTATGCCGTTCTTACTTTTTCGACCAACGAAGAATGCCAAAAGGCATGCTTGCAGGATTGCAATTGCGAAGCCGTGATATTCGATGAGAAATCCTGCAGAAAGCAGAGGCTTCCGCTGAGATATGGCAGGAGAGACCTCAGCAATGCGAACGTACTCTCCATCAAGGTAGGAGAGACTGGATCTAAAGGGAATGGGACCAACGGCTTCATGCCGGAGGGCAAGAAAAGACCTTCTCGGAGAGACATTCTAGCCGCAATTGCATCGTCTACTGCTTTCGCATTAGTCACATTGGCAGTGTCGGGATTCATTGTGTACAGGTATCGGGTTCGGCTATATGAAGTACTCCCCAAGGAGGGAAGTAGTAGTATGATAGAGAATATTTCGCTGAGATCATTTACTTATGAAGAGCTGAAGAGAGTAACAAAAGATTTCGCCCAAGAGATTGGCAGGGGAGCATTCGGAACAGTGTATAAAGGGACGCTGTTGAATAGCCTCAAGGTTGTAGCTGTCAAGAAACTAGAGAAGGTCTCATCGGATGGTGAAAGCGAATTCCAAACAGAGGTGAAAATTATCGGGAGGACTCATCACCGCAGTCTCGTCCAATTGCTTGGTTATTGTCTTGACGGTGCCGACAGGCTTTTGGTGTACGAGTACATGAGCAATGGGTCGCTCGCGGATCTACTCTTCAAGCCCGAAAAACAACCCTGCTGGGATGAAAAAATGGGAATCGCTCGGAACATAGCCAGAGGCCTCCTCTATCTACACGAAGAGTGCGAAACCCAGATCATTCACTGCGATATCAAGCCAGAGAACATACTGATCGACGAATGTAGGCAAGCCAAAATATCCGATTTCGGGTTATCAAAGCTGCTGAAGCCAGATCAAACCAACACCATGACGAGGATTAGAGGAACAAGGGGTTACGTTGCGCCAGAGTGGCACAAGAATTTGCCAGTGACGGTGAAAGCAGACGTTTACAGCTTTGGCATCGTGCTGCTGGAGATCATCTGCTGCCGAAGGAACGTGGATTGGAGCCTTCCCGACGATGAAGCCGTTCTCGAAGAATGGGTCTACAGCTGTTTCCAGGCTCGCGAGCTAGAGAAACTAGTCAATGATGAATTGATCGACAAAAGGCAGTTGGAGAGAATGGTTAAAGTGGCTCTTTGGTGCATCCTGGAAGAGCCATCGCTCCGTCCTTCGATGAGGAAGGTGCTCCTGATGCTGGAAGGCACGGTGGACATTCCGATACCTCCTTGTCCTACTTCCTTCCTCAGTGCTATCTAGACTTTCGCCACAACCGTGCCGATCGCCGTCGACAGAAATGCATTTGATTGTCAGTACCATATGTAAAAACTGTTCTGCGAGGTTTATTCATGCTAGGCGCAATGCTTGTTTTCCATTTGAATGCAACTATCTCTGTTCTTTCTCTGCTGTTCTCTCTTCTGGTTAGTAGAAATAATGCAGAAATTCTTTTACTTACTTTTCTTTTGTCTTTCTCGCTAAGGCCTTAAACTTATGAATTTGCCAATCTTTAGTTGATTAAATTGAATTATTCATTTTTCAGATTAAATTACTAATTAGTTTTGAATTATCAACTCTCATTTGAATACCAGCATTTATTTGGCTTTTTTTTTTAATATGTCAACTTTTGTTATCATTACCAATCTTTGTCTTTTTTACAAATGCCTTGACTTTGTCATTTCTCATACGAATTCATCAACCTTTATTTGCGTGAAGTGTACCTTCTTTTTCTCCTATTAATTTACTAGCTAGTTCTGCTCTGCTCTAATTTGAGTTGCTAAAGAACACTTATTTGATTTATTTTCAATATTTGTCTACCGTTCTATTTAATTTCAGACTTTTAACTTGTCTTATTTACCAACCCATTAAGCTTACTATTTTTTTTTTATAAAAAAAATTACCAACTAACAGCTTTCTCCAAATAATTTACCGACTAGTTTTGCATAACTGAGTTACGAGTGATTATTTGATTTTTTTTTTAAGTTATCAAATATCTTATCCAGATAATTTTTGCGCTATTATCTCTTATTTGAGTAAATCACCAATATTTATTAAAATTTTTAAATTGCCAATTTTTCTTATCTCGGACAAAAAGAAAATCCCTTTTATTTGGAATCCTAGATCCCACGACTCACATTATCTTGACACAATTAAAGAGTTGCCATGACAAACAAATGTGCTTCCTTTTCCACCGCAGATTCGTGATGTAAGTCACAAGTCTTCGAGCGCTAGATTTTTGCGTTGCCGTGCTTAAACCAACGGAAGTCTTGCGATGACCCTGGCCAAAACCGTATTCTTTCTACAGAAAGACTCAACGTCTCGGTAAGAGAGAGAGAATACAATCCAGGTGCTTAGCTCTATAAAGCACAATCAAAGGGCTGATTCTTCACCACCACGGACCACGTCGTAAGGGTGAGCAGCTCCAGATTTCTAGAACTTGGAACCTAGCCACCAAAACAAATTTCTCATTTTTTAGAACCTGAAACGTATCATGCACACTCTAGAACCTAAAACCTACCCTTTCAAATGTTCCAAGTTCAGTTTCAGGTTCTATTAAGGTTCAACATGTATTTTTAATTAAAAAAATAAAATACCATTAATGACCACAAATTATTGCTATAATTTTCTGACCACAACTCATATTTACACACTGATCATTGGACGTCAAAGAATACTGTAAGATCACGCGAAGACATATGCAAAAAAAGAAATGCAAAAACTTGTTTGAGTTTCCAAGTTTCAGAAACATGCCTGGAACTTACCCGTCAGAGCAGGTTCTCAAACTTTTGGAACTTGAAATGTACCCCGCATACATTGAAACTTGGAACCAATTGGTCTGATTCTTCGATTCCCCATTCTACCTTGAACCATGCTCACCCCTACAAAGCAAGTTCAAACATTAAGACAGGCTCAACAATTGCATAATCTCCATTACAGGCACTTCGCTTTTATGGTTGCTCCACTTCCCTCTCATTTGCATTCATCTTTCCAATTGCAACTTCACGGAGACAGACGAACATAAACCTTGTTCCATCTCTCACTCCCACGTCCACCAACTCCTCGGGGATCTTGCCTTCTGGCCTCTTCGTATTCGGATTCCAACAGAGTGACGGTGGTACCCTGTCAGAGTCTTCCTCCCGGGAGCTTTGCTATGAGCTGTGGTCTGGACCGTAGTCTGGGCTGCCAACTGAAACAACCATCCCGTCCCGAGCAATTCCACCCTACTCTCCACTGGCCGCGGGATACTTGTCCTGCAGTCTGCGGAAGCACAAGAGACGCTTGTTGCCAATGCTACGAGACGGCCGTCTGGGCTTCCATGTTCGATATGGGCAATTTTGTTCTGTACAACTCAACCGGGGGACAAAATAGGCAGAGTATCGATTCGCCAACCAATGCCCTCTTGGCAGGGCAATAGCCATCACCAGGCCAACAGATGTTTTCCAACGCTTCGCACAGGGGCCCATCGACTAGGATATTTCGTCTTGACATGCAAACAAATGGAAACCTCATAGTCGGACAGGCACGAACTTTACTGGTTGTGCCGGACTTCTGGAGTCAGTAACAATGCTACACTATCCTAAAAAATAATAGTTCTCTCTACTTTTTGAACACAACAGGTGAATACCTAAAGATTTATCACCGCCACTACGGGACCTCCTAAAAAAGGAACCATCTATCTTATGAGACACGATGTGATGTGGATTGTGGAGGCGATTTTGTGACTGTACTCATACAACGGGAGAAAGAACCACTTGTCCCTGGAGTGGGAGTCTTCTGGTGACAAATGCAGGCTCAAAACGTACTGCGTGGTGGATAACTAGAATGTCGGTAGGAAATGTCTCTCAGGATTTGCGCATGTGAACAAGGGCAATTGGAAATCCGGGTATGAAAGGAAATTTACCACCCCAAATCTGCGAGGGAACTGATACAAGAAGTCGGTAGTCCTGCCGGCCCTTGATCTAGCGAGCTCGAGGCTCGCCTCACGGCCTCTATGGCCTCATATTCCTTTTTTCGAATTTTTCTTGATGATCATCTCAATCATTTAATCAAGCTGAGAAAAATTGACTTTGTACAAGTAAACTCATTACATTACTAGACTATTAATAAAATGAAAGGAAATATTTCATCTTGTATTGGTAGCAGAATATTTCACAGAGAAATAAACCCTTCCTCAACCATGGTTTACGTTCATGATTTTGGAGCTAATTACTTTCACTTGAATTGACTCTTCCCTTCAACTCGTTTCTATCATTTTCGTTCCTAATTGATTAAAATTGCTCACTTATATAAGTACTCCTGCCAAACACGATAGCATTAGAGAGGCGTTGGGAGAGAATCTGGCTTTCGTCGGATTACCATATTACCCTTTACATTGAGTGAGAGAGGGAGCTTAATCAGGACATTAATTGGAATATGGTGACCAATTTTCGATAACCTTGATTGTTGCTTATTGTTTTCAATATGAAGGGAAATCTCAGATGTCATAAACTAACATGATCTACACTCACTTTTTACGTCGATTTTTCCTTTCCAAGTATATTTGATTTTGTCAAAGAATTTCTCATTGCATATATCTAATTTCATCAACATGCAATCTGAGAGTTCCTAAGATTGTGATTAGGTAAGATATAAGGGAAACATCCCCTTAAAAATAGGAGACTGCTATACGTGATTAAGGTTGCGTTTGGTTTGGCTTTGGAAATGAGTTTTGAGCAAATAGAAATGCCTTTAGCCTAAGTAGATTCAAGAAAATACAAATGGCGTTTGGTAAAAAATTCCTTTGAAATGCAACTTTGGGTTAAGTAGTGTTTGGCAAAAAATAAATTGCAAAAGGCTTTTGACTTCTTTTTTTTAGTGAAAAAAAATCAAGCTGCCAATGAGCTAGATCTAGCGTCAATGGTTATTGGCCGAGGCTGCCTAGGGTTGTACGACCCGAGCAACCATCGCCGGGGGTCCATCACCCCACGCGGCCTTCACCAGCCATGTCTGCCATCACTAGTCCTTTGCCAGCTCTCGCAATCTGCTTTTTCCTTTCCCAAGGGTACGGTGAGTTTAGAGGTAATGCCATTGGTCAATGGCGTGGACTCTCTCAAGTTCTACCTCACATGATGTTGGTTTTCATTTGCTTGATTAGCAACCTAAAATTTACTAAGAGTCGCCACTAGCCTATTTGAGTCGGCTATAAACCAATCAAGACATAGGAGTGTCGTCTCGATTCTTATGCAACTAGAGCATCCAGGTTCGAGGACTTGTTTATGCTAATCAAATAATTAGCGCCATTTCGGTACCTAACCAGTCGATATATCCTAAGACGACCATACATTTTGCATATCATTCAAAGCCTAGAGGTATCAGTGTTAGGTGATCATACATAATTATTTTTTGCCATTTTTTGGGGCAATTAGATACGTAATCCTTATTCTAGTACTTAGGAAAGCAATTAACAAGCAATTTATCGAAATGCGTTGCTATAGTAAACACTTAATCGGGTAAAATATGCCAAATAATAAACTGGAATGAACACATGCAAAGCAAATCTATAATGGCAATATTTGAAAGGGATCAACTTCGATACGAGGATTGGATACATAGAAATCAGACCGGACTAGCCAAGGGTCTTCAATCTTCACCAAGCCCCAACTGGCTGCCATCTCCATGGACATCGCTATTGACGCTATTGAGATATCAATTTCATGCATTCAAGAAATTAACATGCATTCACTCAAAGCAGATAATCGGCAAAGTTTAGCAATTAAAGACAAATCAAACATCCCAATTGAACTGTAATTCTCATGTTAATCATCCATTGAGACAAATTATCCACACGTTCATATGCAAAGTCTAACTATGTCATGCAAATAAAACTAGAAAACAATTAATAATAAAGCTTGATTAGATAAAATAGACAAACATATGCATGCGGGGGCACTTACCTCACATGGACCCAATCGGACCTGATGTTGGCTGGATCCACCTCTTGTGGGGCCCAACTAGCAAATAAAATAAAGAAACAAGAAAAGTCAAAACAAAAGTAAAAAAGAAAAAAAGAAAAATGAAGAAATGGTGGGGACTTCTTCTCTCGTGGAGTCAGTAGCCAAGAGATAGAAAAACATGGGAGAGAAAAGAGCGAGCCGAGCATGACAAAGGGAAAATGAAAAAAAAAAAAAAAGGGATGCATTCTGTGGTTTTAATTGGAAGGCCAAATGTTGTCGGAATAGGCTTAAATGTTAATATGTTGTTTGTGAGACCAAGGGTTACGAGTTAATCGGTTCCACTCCTTGACAATCTTCTATGATTTCTCCAATCGTAGTTAGGATTTGTTTCCACCATTTGTATTGTTCCACATATGTGGTGTCAAAATGCTCTTGTATTGAGTATGTTGAGCCTCTAGTGTGTTACTAGAGATAAACTCATTTGTATACCTAATTTTTTTTTTTGTGATTAGTGGAAGTTTTTGAGCCGTCCATGATTTTTCTCGTTTTGGGTTTTCCATGCAAAATCTTTGGTGTGCTGTCTCTTATCATTTTGGCATTATGTTCATTTTTCTTGAGATGATCTTGATGGATATATATTATTGGTGGTTGTTGGGTTAAGTCGACTTAGAGTCGAGGGAGATATTGATTTTAGATTGGTTTAGTTTGTGGCAAAGTGCTGTTCGTTTCTCCCTAATACCCGATGACCTAATTTTCCCCCTAGATCATCCTATGAACAGCTTAACTTGCAACACTGACAGTCTAGACCAGCTTATGCAACTCCGTCCTTTTCTTTGGGCCTTATCAATCAAACTCCCAAAAGTAAAAGACCCTCTCTAGAATCGAGAACTCTCTCTTTGTTTTGGACCTCTCACACTCTCTCTACTTTTTGCACAAGAGCTCCCTGATTCAACGTTTTCTCCTATTGAGAGGATGACTAAAGAGCTGTCACACACCAAAATCACTATAATAGGGCTATGATACAGTCATCCTTTATCAAAAGAATGTAGCCTCAACATCACTAATACTCAATCTGATATCAAATATGTACATCAATATATAAAATTGATAAAGAGATCCTTTGGTTACAAAATCAGAGCTTGTTACTAAACCATCAAAAGATATATTTACATATCTATCAAAAGACATGCACATATCTCTACCAAAAGGACATAAACTTCTAACAACAATTCAAATGGCTCATCATAGTCATATCCAACTCATAACTTATACCCAAATGTCCTCACTAACAAAATGTCATGCTAACAATCGCTCACAGTGATAGCCTAAATTTTACCTGATTGGATTAATAAGAGGGGTGGTAATTAACGGGCTTGAAATATGATGATATTGAAATCGAGGGATCATTGGTATTTTGAGCGGTGGAATATTTGAGATTATGATATAGTTGGGCATGACAATTTTATTGGACTGTTGAAGATAGTTTGAGTGGTAGTTTTGGTGAAAACAGTTTCGACGCAGAAGTTGGTTTGTGAGGAAAATGGTTATGAATGTGTAATCCGTTGCTTGAGTTGTCATCTCTGGTACTTGGGTAAGCTACTTATATGGATTGATCACCGAATTTGTCATTGGTTGTGATGATTTGAAGATGGGCAGTGGACGGGTAGTTCGGCCATGTCCTTTAGAGGGACTAATGCTTGTGATTTGTGAGTCGCAAGTTGGCTAGTTTAAGTGTTGCTAGCTAGGCTAGGGCAGACGGAACCTATAAGTTGAGCATTCTAATTGTCGTCGATTTATTGGGAATTGAAGTCGAATCTATATAGGGCAATTCAGCCATAAGATTGTGGGAGACCCGAGGCTGTTGAATGTGTGGGTTTGATCATGTAGTTTGGCGATAAATCGGTGTGGATTGAAGTGGAAATATATGTGTGGTTCAACCGAGTATTTTGTGGCTACGGGTATATGATCTGAAGTGATGGATCATTTAGTTATGCGAGGAAATTTGATAAGAGAGTTGTAGCTTAGTATCAAGGACCATTGGGATTGGTTGATGACTCATTAGCCATAGCCCTACATGTGTGTTTCTTGTGGTGGTATTTGTTGCCTTAACTTGTTGCTTGTAGAAATTTGCCTGAACGAATGATTGAAGGATAACTTAGTCATTCGGCTAGATGCTTTTCTTGTTGAGTTTCAGCTCACTCTTGTTGTTGAACCCTTTTTTAGATACTCAAATTTTCATGGTTCAAGATGATAGTGCTATGATAGTGTCGGAGCATGGTGAAGGGGATATCAGTTAGTATTCAGGAGTAGTAGCTACCCCTTAATTCCTCCTAGTGTGTCATTTATTTTGTTATAAAAGATCATGTACATAAACAGTTATCTATTATATAAATTCGATATTTTGTGATATGGTAAGTGTTCTTACTATCTATTGTAACTTGCTAGCAAACCCCAAGAGGCCGTACCTTTTAGGTGTGCCTACCCTTTTTATGCACTTGCATGTCAACTTCACCTTTTTGAGATTTAGATTCCGCATGCGCCCTTCGTTATATGCAAAATGTCGAATTAAAATAGAGCACGATTAACGTAAAAATTACGCCCTAGGACATAACACTTACGTCCTACTTGTGACTTTTGAACCTGAAAGACAAGGAAGATGGAAGAGGGTGAGCTAACATAGCTCAATGCATAATACATTCTTTTAAATGGATCGAAAAATCATTATGTGCATTTAATACTCAAAATATAACTCATTTACATCAAATTCAGAACATATCAAACCTTTACGACCAAAACGAGTTATATATTACTTCAACATAATATATTCATAAGAAAAGTATTCGTTTTAGACCACAACCTCAAAACAAATATCAATGGTCTAACCCATTAATCAATTCATCAAAAACACATGTCAATGGTTTATCCATTAACCAATCTTATCAAAACACATGTCAATGGTCCTTCTATTATTGCGACCAACAAAAAAATGAAGAATTTCTTAGGCTAATGGATTATTAAGTTCATCAAACGGATGACCTAATGTGGACTCTCCAAAGCCCTATCAAATCACAACTTTGATTTTGAATTTAATGTTCAAATGATTTAATGTTTGGAGTCGCCACTAATCATTCTTTGTAGGTTGATTAGAAAATCTAAGTAAGGTATCGGGAGAAATATTTTACTTCTACGAACCAGAAATTAAGGGATTCGGAAATTTGATTACACTAGTTAATTAAAACTAATGCTCTTTCGGCACCTTGAATTTCGTGGAATATTCTAAGTTGGCAACCCAGGTTTGGTTTACTTTTAAGTTCAAGTGAGTGTTTTCTTATGTTTTCACTTTTTAGATACAATGCAATAAATGTATGCATGATATGAGAAAAGGTCTAATGATGAGATGCAAATGCAAAACATGCAAATTTAGAGTCGAATTACCCTATATGAAAAAAAAAATACTAATTAGAATTAAAGCATGCAAAAACAACATGACAAATGAAATGCGACATAGACGTGTAAATAACATGATAAAGATGGTGATATAGATGCGTGAAATATGACGTGAAAAATATGCAAAAGACATGCAAAATATGATATGCAATTTTCAAGACATGGACAACAAGATATTCATAATACTTGAAAATATGCAAGAATGAAATATGTAATTTGAGTTGGTGCCTAATGCAACATGAGATATGCGAGCGTGCAAGGATGTGGCATAATGTAATGAGTAGCATTTTTTCCGTATTTTTAGAATTTGTGAATTCTTTGAGGATATGCATGGATAATTCCTTATCTTGATTTTCATTTCAAGTTTCCAATGAGATAAGCTTTCTAAGAAGCTTATCTTTTACTAAAATTTCAATTAGATAGGGTTTCTAAGAAACCATATCTTACTAAAATTTTCAAATTTTTTTATGAAATTTCAAACGAGATAAGGTAATATCCAAAGCAAATATGATAATCATTGAATAGCTAAAACACGATAACCATAATGCAATCCACTAGTATTCCTCCTGAACTGTTTAAAAAAAAAATTCACTTCCTTAACCCCAAAAAATTGATTTGAGAAGATAACGAATCAGATCTAAACGGTTATAGATCGAATTGGCTAACTTCCCCTTTTATTGATCCAAAAAAATCGTATCCGAATGGCTTGGATAGAACATGTTTGGGTTTAGGTTTAGGATTTTTAATTCAAAAAAAATTGTGCCAAGTTTGGCCATGAGAGGTAAGCATCCAAAAAAATCAGATTTTTTTTTGTTCATCGAGAACTTTAACTTTTAGTTTTTCTTGCTAAACATGAACTAGAATTAATCACCAAAATGTCGCCAATTTTTAATATGCTCGGACGTTAACCATTTCAAGCAACTTCAAGTTGGGGCTCATAAGGCGGCATACGTGGTTGTATTGAAGGGAATACGTCACGAGCAACATCTCAAAGGGTTTAATTTTAATGGTTGATAAAAGTTCACCCTTTTTTGGTCAAAAAGTTTGATTTTTTTTTTGTTTGCAAGTCAATATACATCCATCAAGGTATATGAACATCTATATATGTCACCAATCAAACAAGAATGAATTGCAACCAAAAGTTAGAGAAAATTACCCTACTTTGCACAAAGATTCTGCACATGCACAAATGCTGCGACTCAATTCAACAAGATTGTCAATTTATGTCCCTTCAATCAATCGATCTGCAGGTGACGTAAAAGATTCGATGATGGACTTAGAAGTTTGCGTGCAATCCTCCTTGGACAGTAGCAAAAGAAACATCGAGCACCGAGGAATTGGCCTTAAACAATTGATAAAAACCTGCACTTAAAGATCAGGTGAGAAGAGCCCAAATCGGGGCTCGATTGAACATCGAGCAGAGCTGAAACGCCCTGAACAGCAAATAAGAAACTGCTGGACAGCAGCTAAATTGACCACGAATAGCAATAGAGGCGCCCAAACAAAGGAAAAGGGTGGAGCAAATAATTGACCGGTAGAAATTGAAGTCCCCCACCGAATGGTGAAGTCACATAACATGAGCAAGCTAGGTTGGCATAGGTTGGGTTTACTATTTTCCTAGCTAGTACAGTAGCAAATAATGATCAACAGGGGAGGAGGAAGAACATTGATGGCCAAAAAAGCAAACCGTGATCCTTCCCGAAAGACTTTGATTGAGGAACTTTTATTCCCTTTCTTTTTCTCTTCTTTCTCAAGTGAAAACTCCAGATTTTCTGAGCGTAATTGTGAGAATTGCTAACGTCCTATAACCCTAGAGCTATGGTTGCTTATATAGAGATAAGACTAGTCCTAGTCTTAGTAGTAGGAGTCGGAGTTAGTATAGACCATTAAATTAAACCTAGCTAAGTTAGAAGTAGATTACATCCATTATAATAGAAATTTTGAATTTAAGAGTTTTAATTACTTAAAACTCTTAATTTTCAGAATATTGAAGAGTCGCAATGGGTTAGAACTCTTTGATTTAAGCTCAATTTCTCTATCGGTTCAAATCAATGCAAATGCAATGCATGAATAAAATAAAATATGCAAATCATGAGGAATATTATAAGTTCTCATTCTTGTGCAATATAAATGAAAAAAGAAAAAATCAAAATTTAGGTGTCAACATCTATTGATCAATCTCATGTTTGAGATTCTAATCATAGTCACGTATAATGCCTGTGACAAAAGGAGATCAAAATTTCCCCTTGACAAGATTTCCACTTATAATGTTGATGGCTTGGTCCACAATAAATCCTAAACTAGTATGCGTACACCCATATACCCCCCAAATGGGTTCACATCTATTTTGAGCACTACATAATCAACAATAATATCTTCCTCATATCATAGGCCAAGTCAGATTCAATATCACAAATCAATCACAATCTGTTTCAACTAAACAAAACAACAATAAATGCTCGATCTTGTTTTATGCAACAAAAATGATATTTCTTGAGTCATGACATATTTAGAACTATCATTTTCAAAATATGAGTTTACAAACACCAAAAGAAATAGTTGTTTCTCACCTGATGAAGCAAAAAGCAAACTACAATAGTTACTGCAGCCGATGCATCTGAATTCTTATCAAATGTACAAAAAAATGAATAAAAAATGAGGAACATGCCACTTTAATGCACAACTCAGCCAATTTACACATATTTAATAATAGAACAATGACTACGTGCCAACAAAAGCTCACTCATAGTGGATACCCATTGCTATCAGGTATGGATAGCTTATGTGCCGAACTCATTGAGTCCATAATTCCCTCCATCGAACTCCATTTTAAGTGATCTTATAATCCAAACAAAACTTATTTGACGTACGAAAGAATTCTTAACATAGCCAATCCCAAAAGACAACAAAAAATGAAGATATAAGACCTCGAAGTATACCATTTGCACGTACCAAATTTAAAAAGCTCATTCCGGGCAAACCGTGGCATCAATTCAACATCCGTCAAATCCCATGGCTCCACGGCACTCTAAAGTTTCATCCTTTAGTACAAACGCAGCCAATTGACTCTTTAGTCAAACTCACGAACTCAAAATCTACCAAATTTTGAATTCTACACTAATTGTTGAAAACAGCTCCAAAAAGATGAAACATATCGTTCAATGCTTATCCGGCATAGCAATTCATGTCTAAAATGGCTTCAGATCGTGTGGCGCAAGAATTTTCTTCTCTTTTCCTCGATTTCTCTCTCTTGGTCGAGCCCTGGCTGCGTTCTCTCAATTCTTTCGCTGGTCTTTGTACCATCTGCTGAAGGAGGAATAAAAGACTCGAAGTGGGGCTGGGCCCAGGTTGAGGTAAAAGGAAACATTGGCTCACTTGTTTTAATTCATGGCCCATCTATCACAAGAGCAACCTCAAGCCTGCCAGTCTCCGACCAAGTCGGGGTTTAACCACGAGGTGTCTTTTACGCGTGACCTCTCGCCGACCTCAACTTCATCGCTTGAGCCCGATGATTGAGACAGGGACTGGACTCTCTGGACCACCATTCAAACTGTCATGGAGACAGGGCCAGATTCTCAGCTCTCAACCGCCATGGCAAACCCGTCCATACTATGGATGGCTGGACGTCACCATCGCTGGTCCGGCCGGGCAACCTGATAGGGACCAGAACTAACGACATCCTTCCGTCGTCACCCAACACAACCCAACAACGTCATGGTTGGGCATTCACGATTTGTGTCGAGCTTTGCTCCTTGGTCGCCAATCGCGGCCGTCAACCACACTGAGAGGCACAAAACAACAAACAATAGACAACACAGAAAATGGCACGAGCAAATCTGGAAGCGCTTGAGTCAAAGACGAGAAGCCTCGGTCTGCTCGCTCAAGTAAAATAGGGACAACCGGAGGAAGGAACGTACCTGGTCAGAGGCGGAGGGACTGCTTGCCAAAGATTGATCAGCAAACCCAGGGGAGGCAAGCATCGTTGGACATTGAACCGAACCAGCCGCTCCTCAGCATTTCAACCCTTGCTCGATCATCCAAGCTCTTTGTGATCTCTCATTTTTCCTCTCCATTTTTCGCTCTTTGGTGTTCTCTCGCTGGTCGCAGCTTGGCTCCACTAGTGCTTACTTGCTGGTCGCAGCTTGTCGCTGTTGGTGCTTACGCACAGCTTCGTCGGAGGCGGATCAAGTCGCTCATGAAAATGGCGGGTCGATAGTTGGAAGAAAAGTTGGAAGCGATCACAGGGAGGTCACAGCAAAGAGATGGTTTTACCTTGACCTCCCTTTGCTCTCATCTTTCCCTTTCTCTGGTTACCAACTTTACGGTTGAAGGTCCCATTTGAAAATTACCAACTTCAACTAGAGTAATGAGGTTACCGGTTGGTAACTCTAATTGAAGTTAGTTCCCTTGGGCTTCCGCCGGGGTCATGATTAAATTACCAACTAATTTTATGCTCCTAATTCTTATTTGAGCTATTGACAAACGTTTACTTATTTATTTATTTTAAAAATTGTTTACTTCTCTTATGTCTGACAAGTAAAAAGACTTCTCCTATCAATACCAATTTTTCTTCTTCTTGCGAATGAATTAAATTTGCCAACTATTAGAGTAAATTGTCACCAATTATTTGTATGACGTACCAGTTTTTTTTTTTTCTGACTAAGTCATCAATTAAATTTTAGTTATAAATTCTCATTTGAGTTGCTTCCCAAAGCTTATGTATTATTTCTTATTTTCAATTTATCAAGTTTCCTACTTTTTTTGGGGGGGCTGGTATCAAGTTTCCTACAAAGTTGCCACCTTTTTCCTACCTTTCTTAATAATTTTTGTAATTTACTAACTTTTTTAGAAATTACCAACCTTAATTAGATTGATTATCAACTATTTTACGATTAAGTTACCAATCAATTTTGTGTTATCAATTCCGATTTGTGTTAATTATGAACGTTTATTAGATTCTTTTCTATTTTGTAAGATTATCAACTTTTTGTATCTCTACAAGATAGGAAAACTTTCTTTTTACTTGAAATCCTAGATCCAAGACTGACCAACGGATGCTCAATCAAATCACATTGTTTTGACAAGATTGAAGTCTTGCCTTGATAAACAAACGCGGTTCCTTTTCCACAGCAGATTCATGATGAAAAATCCAAGTCTTCGAGCGCGTTGCCGTGCTTAACACACTGGAAGTCTTGAGATGACCTTGACCTAAAAAGCAGACCTTCCAAGAGTCAAGGTCTCTGTAACAGAGAGAGAAAAACAACACTAAATGTTCAGCTCTATAAAGTGCAAGGAAAGAGCTGATGCTTTACACCACAAAACAAGTTTAAAACATTCAGGCAGGCTCAAGAGCTACATGTTCTCACTTTGCTTTGATGGCTGATTCAACGCTCCGTTACAAGCGCTTCCCTTCTATGGTTGCCACGCTTCCCATCCTTCTCTCATTTGCATTCATCTTCATATCTGCAACTTCACAGAGACAGACAAACATAAGCCTTGGCGCATCCCTCACCCCTACCTCCACCAACCGCTCATGGCTCTCACCTTCCGGCCTCTTCGCATTCGGATTCTACGAGAGAGACGGTGGTTACTCGGTTGGAGTAACTCTGGGCAGTACCGTGGTTTGGACTGCCAACCGAGACAACCCTCCTGTCATGAGCAATTCCACCCTGTTCTTCACTGGTGGCGGGAGACTCGTCCTCCAGTCTGCAGAAGCGCAAGATATGCCCATTGCCAATGCTAGCGAGGTAGCGGTCTCGGCTTCCTTTTTTGATACAGGCAACTTCGTTCTATATAACACAAGGGGGGACCAAATATGGCAGAGTTTCGATTCGCCGACCGATACCCTCTTGGCAGGGCAACAATTATCACCGGGCAAACAGTTGCTTTCGAGCATTTCTCATAGTGACCCATCGACTGGTATCTATTGCCTTGAGATGCAAACAGCTGGCAACCTCGTGCAATATCCGGTAGATAGTCCGCTGACCTATTACTGGTCGACCTACACCTATGGAGTCAGTGATAATGCGGCGCTAAATCTCGATAATGATGGTTCTCTCTACTTGATGAACACAAAAGGCGAAATTTTACACAATATCACCATTAGGAGGGGACCTCCTGACGAAGGGATCATCCATCTTATTAGACTCGATGTGGATGGGATTTTGCGACTTTACTCATACCACGCGAACGTGAACAACTTGTCCGTGGAGTGGCCATCTTCTAATGACAAATGCAGCCCCGGTGGCCTGTGCGGGTTCAACATGTTCTGTGTGATGATGGATCAGAACGCCAAGTGCAAGTGTCTCCCAGGATTCACGCCTGTGAACGAGGACGACTGGAGATCCGGCTGCAAGAGGAAGTTCACCGCCCAAACCTGCGAGGGAACAGACCCCGTCCCTGGATACAACATTCAACCGGTCAATAACACTGTGTGGGAGAACACCACCTATGCCTCGATGACATTTTCAACCGGGAAAGAATGTCAAGAAGCATGTCTTCGGGATTGCAATTGCCAAGCCGTGATGTACAAAGAGGGAAACTGCGCAATGCAGAGGCTCCCTCTGAGATACGGCAGAAGAAAAAGCGCCGAGTCGAACACTCTTTACATCAAGGTGGGTGAGACTGGATTGAAACGACCTTCTGGGAGAGAGGTTCTAATCGCGACTGCATCGTCTGTTGCTTTTGCTTTAGCCACACTAGCGGTGTCTGGATTCTTAGTTTCCAAGTATCGTGCTCGGGTACACGTAAGGCTTTCCGAGGAGGGAAACACTAGAATGATGGACAACGCTTCACCGAGATTGTATACTTATGAAGAGCTGAAGAAAGTGACCAAGGATTTTTCCGAAAAAATTGGCAAGGGAGCATTTGGGACTGTGTATAAAGGCACGCTGTCGAATAGCCTCGAGGTTGTCGCCGTCAAGAAACTAGAGAAGATCGCATGCGATGGGGATAGTGAATTCCAAACTGAGGTGAAGATTATTGGGAGGACGCATCATCGGAATCTCATCAAGCTGCTCGGTTATTGTCTTGATGGAGACCACAGGCTTTTGGTGTACGAGTACATGAGCAATGGATCGCTCGCGGATCTGCTTTTTGCGCCAGAAAGACGGCCTCTGGGGATGAGAAGATGGGAATCGCTCGGAACATAGCTAGAGGTCTCCTCTATCTACATGAAGAGTGCGAAACGCAGATCATTCACTGCGATATAAAGCCACAGAACATACTAATTGACGAGCATAAGCATGCGAAGATATCTGATTTTGGGTTATCAAAGCTGCTGAAGCCTGATCAAACCAACACCATGACAAGGATGAGAGGAACGCGAGGGTATGTTGCGCCAGAGTGGCACAAGAAGCTGCCGGTGACAGTGAAGGCGGATGTTTACAGCTTTGGAATCATGTTGCTGGAGATCATCTGCTGCCGAAGGAGTGTGGATTGGAACCTCCCTGATGAGGAAGCCGTTCTCGAAGAATGGGTCTACAACCATTTTCGAGCCGGTGAACTGGAGAAGCTCGTAGATGATGAATTCATGGACAGAAAACAGTTGGAGAGAATGGTTAAAGTGGGTCTCTGGTGCATCCAGGAAGAGCCATCACTTCGTCCTTCAATGAAGAAGGTGCTTCTGATGCTCGAAGGTACAGTGGACATTCCGATACCTCCTTGTCCTTCTTCGATCCTCAGTGCCATCTAAACTCTCCACAATCGCGCCGATAGCCATCAGGAACTGCTCTGACATGAGAAAAAAGTGTATTAGATCGCTAATCCCATATGCGGAAACTATTCTAGGTCTCTTTTCATGTGTATCGCAAGGCATGGCTGCCATTTCAATGGAAATAAATTGTCTATTCTGGTTTAAGCTATTCTTCCTTATGATCGGATATGGTTAAACGCATTGAACGGTCATGGAAGGAGAGGGCACACAGATTTTGCCTCTCAACATTATGAATTCTACATCAGACTAAAATATGGATGCTTTACGAACTGATCAGCTAACCTGATGATAAAGGTTGAAACTCAAGAGAATTTCACACTCTAGCACCACTTTGACATTTAAGAATAGATTAAACAGATGCTGTACACTTAAAAAAGAGAATATCAATTATCAAACTCAAAGTTTGATACCGGCAGGTGCGCTGCTCATTCCCTTTGATCTTTCTCTCATTTGCCGCAGTTTTATCAGTTTGCGAACGCTCAAAACGAAACTAACAAGAGACTCTGCAATCAGATAACCCATCACTGACATTTCTTGAAGTCGGTGTCACTGGATCATCCAAGATTCAAATGGGAAAAAAGGGAGAAAGTTTCAAAAGTATGATTCTGAAATTTCCTTTAATTTGACCCGTTCAGATGCTTTTCTTCCGTTTCTCTTCCTTGGCAGCGCACTCTGTTTCTCTCCCTTTTCAGTTTCACCGATCGAATCCGCAATATGAAGAAGAAGGCTTATATATGGGCTGAGGATTCCTTTTATTCATACAAGCCCACTTGTTACCATTTCCGAGTGGGCGAGCTAGAGAAGTTTGTAGATTATGATTTAATGGACAGACAACTGTCGAGAGAGAATGGTTAACGAGCGTCTTTGGTTAAGATGATCAAGGATTCGAGAGAAAACGTCTTGTGGATCAACATTAAGAATGATATTTTGAAGTTTGTCGGACAATGTCTAGTATGCCGGCTACTAAAAATTGAGCATAAAAAACTAGGGACAACTACTCCCAATCAAAAATCCCTAAATGGATGTGGGAGCATATCACCATGAGCTTTACCGTCGGTTTACCAAGGACGCCAGGCCAAGTGGAAAAAATTTTATACGGGTGACTATCAAACTATTCACTAAATATGCATACTTTTTTCCATATAGATTTGGCCGGCCCTTCACTAGAAGGCATGGTAATGCGGAATGTTAATGAGATAGTGAGGCATCATGGAGTTCTAGTGAGCATTGATAGATATCCTAGATTTGTGCCCAATTTTTTTGAGGAGTTTACAAGGACCATTGAGCAGTAAAGTCAACTTTTGTACAATTTTTCACCCACAGATAGATAGTGACAGAGAACAATTCAGACATTAAAGGATATGCAAAGATCATGTATTATTGATATTGGTTGCTCGTGCGATGAACGACAACAATTGGCGAAGTTCACTTGTACTAATGACAATCATGTCGGCATTAAGAAGGCTCCTTTTTAAAGCTTTCTAAGGCCGAAAATGCAGGACTCTTGATTGTTGGGATGATGCTGGTAAACAGTCTATTTCTTAGTTTTTTTTTTATATTCCCCGGAACTAAAAAAGAATTGAAATATGTTTGTGTACATTAGTTAATTTTTCTAGTTACCGGACTTAAATCAGTGATTAGATAATAGATTTGGAACAGAAACAAGAAGTAAAAATCTACTTTTTTGTTCCCGAAAAAAGAAGGGAAACAAGGTCATTTTCGAGAAACAAGTTCAACTTAACCTAATGCCCATCTTTACACAATCGACACAAATTGAGAGAAGACTCTTCTTCACAAGCAGAGTGTGAGCGTGACTGAAATCAACACTCTTCTTCACCACCATCATCGAATTAAGCTTCAACCTTGGGAGCATGACTTCGAAATGAGTGAAATTGTAGTTTTTATTGCAGACATGTTGACTCGCAAATCTAGGAGGGTTGTCCTTGTTGGCCTCGAGCGAGGCTCGTCCTCACATATCTACACAAGAAGTGGCTAGGACTTTCTAATTTTCACACTTGATTTAACTGAAATCACTTCTTTACTTTGGCAAATCTCTAATTTGGATTTTCATTTTCATCTTCTCATAGAGAAATGTGAGTTAATGTTGATTGTGACTGACATTTGCTCTATTGATCCGATAGGGTCGTACTTGCTACTCTGCTACATTCTATTACGATGAAGAATAAATATGCTTGCTATTGTCTAGATTAATCTTGGTAGAGTCTAAGGTTAGCTCACTGCTCTCCTAAATGTTTACATAATAGAAGTTTTGTGTAGTTACACCAAACACGTTCTTCCACTTAGAAACAATGTCCAAGGAATAGAAGTAGAAAAAAACTATTTCTTAACAGAAATTATTTTCGAGAACACAACTATTAGCAAATGCACCCTAACTAACCCAAAGCTTATACATTAGTCAGAAGAGAAAGTCATATTGATTCAAGAACCTCTCAAAACGCACAAAGTCGTTGAAAAAGTTGCGTAGATCGCAAAACGTGTAAGGTAGAATTCAATGTGGGAGATTATGTAATCTTCAATACTTCTCCCTTGAAGGGCATTATGAGATTTGGCATGTGTGGGAAATTGAGTTCAAGATGCGTGGGACCATTTTTGATCTTATAAAATAGTGATGAAGTTGCTTAGAAATTGGCTTGGCCACCAGCATTATTTGGGGGTACTACTAATGATGTGTTCTATGTGTCTTTATTGCAGATATATGTGTCGAATCCTGAACATGTACTGGATTTTACACCTTTGAGATTTAGGGAGAACTTAAGGTATGAAGAGCAACCTATTTGTATCGTCGATAAGAAGGATCGAGTGCTGTGAGGATGTGTTGCAAAAAGAAGAGAAAATGACACAAAAGGTCCATAAACTTTAAATTTGTTTAATGTGGTACTTGAATTTTAGCCAAATATGCAACGTGATCCCTAAAATTTTCATTTATTGAATGTGGTCCTTGAACTTTTAGTAATTGTTTAATTTTGTACCTTGACTATATGAAAATATTCAATGTTGTCCTTGATTTTAAATGAATGGAAGAACTACATTTAATAATTTCATATGGTTCGTGAACTATATTAAACATGTACCAAAAGTCCAAAGACCTCATTGAACAAATTAAAAGTTCATGGACCACGATGATCGTTAGGCTAAAATTTAAAGATCACATTACATATTGTGCCAAAGTTCATGGACTAGTTGTGTCATTATCCTTAAAAGAATAATAATTTTGTTTGATGATGTGAAGATATGAATATAATAGATATGAACACTAAATAAACTGGGATCATAAACGAGATTCAACAAATGACTATATCTAGTTTCAGCCCAAAAAAAAAAATTGACTATATTGATACCCAAAATTGCCCAAGTCTTCGATTTTCCACCTCGGACCGGAAAAGAACGAGCAAGAAGACATAGCTAATATAAAATTTGCTAAGTCCTTTTGGTCGGCAAATACAGATTATCGACAAAGACTATGAGGAGTTGCCAACAGTTGATATAAGAGACATTTACTAAGTATTGAGCCATGAAATGTCAACGAGTGAAATTTGGTTAAGTCGAAAAAAGAAGCGAGGTTGAAGCGAAGATTGACGATTTAAAAAAGAGAGAGATAAGTGTCCAAGTCACGAGGCCAACAATTTCAGCCAGCACGACCCCCAATTCATAAAGTCTTAATTTTCGAAAGCCATTAATAATAATGGTCGAGAAATATGGACCTTTATAATCGAAACTTACTTTCGTGATATGAAGGTTTACCAAACATACTTTACAAGTATTTGTCGTTTAATCATGAAGACGGGTATATCAAAAGAGAGTTCACAACTGCGAACTCTCCAACGAATTTTGCATTTGAAATTGTCAAGTGAGAGAAGTTGTGATCTAGGAATTATCCATCCCTCTTGCTTTTGTTGACACCTAAATTTTGACTATCCTTTTTAGTCATTCAATTTCTGCATAAAAATTAGAACTAACTTTAATTCTTCCAAAAAAAAAAATAATTAGTTCGTCATTCATATTTGATTTTCTTGTTCATACATTACATTTGCATTGTTTTGCAACGACGCAGAAAAATGAGCTCAAATTGACGAGCGATTGGATTAGAGTCCATCACAAAATTTAGGCAATGAATGGGAGTGTGCCGAAAATTATGAGGCCATTGGGGCCTATCTCAAGCTTAGTTTAGCCCATTCATGCTTAATTAATTAGAAAGGCTTTAATTTTTAATATCAGATTGAGAGACTAATTAAGCCCAAAATTGCGGGAATAAGCTCACAATTGAAGGAAAATCCCATCCACGGGAGTGTGCCGAAAATTCTAAGGGTATTTTTAACTATTTTCAGATCTTATTTAGCCCATTGTTCAAATGAGGCTTTCATTTGAGCCCGAGCATGCCCATTATAGCCTGCAAGGAGCCGAAAATTTCGGTCAAGCGTATTTCCACGATATAGCCGAAATTTTCTGTGGTGTTTCAAGGGAATTGGACTCCTTAAGGATTCATCAAATTCTGAATTTTTCAAATTAGGAAACCTACCTTGACTAGGAAACCTATCTCTACTAAGATTAGGAGTCCTAAATGCCTATATAAGTAACCTATGTGTCGGGTTAAGGGGACGGTCTTTCTCACTCAGAAAATTGAGAGCCAAATAGAGAGAGAGCATAAGAAGTGTTCAGCCAAGGAAGCAAGCCTCCCGGCCGAAGCCCCTCCGTCGGTCCCGCACAGCTACCCCGACCCCATCCAGCTCGTGCATCTCTCTGTCTTGCCATTGCACCTCAACCTGTCGCCGCCCCACTAGTGTTCCTCAGCTTGCAGTCATCCCCACCAGTACAGCCCCACCGTCCAGACGCCACCAACAGCCCTGTAGTCGAGAGGACAGACGCTGCAGCCGCTCGTCGCCGCCTGCACAGTCCCGCCAAATTTTGCTGTTTAGAGGGCTGTTTCGCTGCATTTCAAGGTCAAGAACAATTCTGTCTTGGGCGGTTTCTATCGACTATTTGGTGCAAGTTTTGCTCGGTTTTCATAGGTAATTCCTTCGTTTTTTTGGTTGCAAACATGTGATTGATTGATTGGAATTTGCATATATCCATATACCCTCTTGAATATACATGTTTTAGCGATCGAAGGTTGAAAACATGAATTTTTTATGTAAAAAATGAGAGAGAAACTTTGTTTGTCGATCAAGAATAGAACATCCTTCCGTTGTGCTATGACTCACTCAGACCTCGTATGCCGCCAGTCGCTTTGATGTCGTGCCCCAACCAGAGTTTGAGTGTGCCCTAGCACGACCGTGCGTTACTCGAGACGTTTGGTCCTTGATCAACAAACATTGGTTCTTGAATTTTGTCAATAATCAAAACAAGAAAGTGATTTTTACAAGATAAATTTAAAAAGCCTGATTTTCATTGAAGATTTGAAAATTGTTTCTTGAATTGCATTGATTGCACATTTTTCCTAATTTTTTTTAAAAAATAAATCCAATTTAGGAAATTTTTTCCTAAAAAGGCAGCGTATCTCTAAAACTGGACAATCCTACATGTGATTACCTAGGTACAATTCTCTGATTTAAGATAAATATGGGAGGTGATCCGATCCAATCCGTAATCATTTGATTCGATCTGCTAATTTCAACAAGCCGACCTGGATTATAAATGCAATTTTCGAGAAAATCAAAAGAGGATATTTGATGATTCATGTTGTTGATTACTTTCCTTATTTTGAGAATTCTATGTCTTGAGATCTTTATCTTGATTGGTTTCCATATAATTTATAACTCCTAAAAATTTAGTAAGATATGGTTCTTAGAAGCCTTAGCTAATTAAAATTTGAGGAAGATAGGGTTTCCTAGAAGCCTTATGTCATGGGTTATTTGGGATAAAATCAAGATAATCGAATCGATTGCATCATCTTAAATTTCTGAAAAATCATATGAAAATACAAAAAAAAAAAATCATTCATGTTTGCATATCATATTTTCATGTTCACATTGCATATCATATTTTGCATATCTCATATTGCATTATGGGTTAGGATGCATATCTTAAATTTTCATATAGTTTTTGCACGTTATTATCCATCATATTTTGCCATGTCATTATTTTTGTGCCATGCATATCTTAAATTTCTGAAAAATCATATGAAAATACAAAAAAAAAAAATCATTCATGTTTGTATATCATATTTTCATGTTCGCATTGCATATCATATTTTGGATATCTCATATTGCATTATGGGTTAGAATGCATATCTTAAATTTTCATATAGTTTTTTGCACGTCATTATCCATCACATTTTGCCATGTTATATTTACCCGTCATTATGCCACATCATTCCATGTGTTTTGCATCCATAAGTTGTTTCCGATATTTAATCATTATTTGCATGTCATGTTAGCATAAATGTCATTAGTCATGTAGCCTAATAAATACATCATGATTGCCATGTCCTTCATATAGCTAGATTAAATAGTTTTGCATGCTACACTATAGCTGTATTTATTTCTCGTCATTTTTGCATGTTTGCATTCTCATGTCATTTAGTATAATTTCCGTGTTCATAAGTGTCATTTTTCATGTCATAATTACATTCATGTATTGCATTCATTAAACAAGAGAAAATCCAAAATAACTCTATCTTTTGAACTCTAAGTGAAATTAAGTCAATTTGAGTTGCCAAACTTAGAATTTTTCATGAAAATTGAGGTACCAAAAGGGCATTAATTTCCCTTACCAAAAAAAGGGCATTAATTTCTAATTAATGTAACTAAGTCCCCAAACTTAAAATCTATAATTTGTAGAGATAAAGTATTCTCTCTATACTTTATTTACGCTTCTAATCAACCTATCAAAAAATAATTAGTGGTGGCTCCAAATTTAAAATTATTTGAATAATAAACCAAAGTTGCGATTTGGTAGGGTTAGAGAGAGTTTATATTAGGTTAGTCAAATAATTAACCTACTAATCCATTAATCTAAGAATTTTTGAATAGGTCGCGACAACTTTAATCCCTTTTCAATATTAAGCCTATTTAATATAGGGTTAATACTACAAAAAATCCTAAACTAGTACACTTGTAACAAATTTATCCCAAATGAATTTTTTGATCACTAAAAACCCCAAACCGGTGCATCAATGAAAAATTTAGTCTATGTTAGTTTTCATTAAATTTTACCTTCAAATTGCTGAGTTGGATGACACATGACAATTGACAGGTATACTAGTTTGACGTTTTTACCTCACCTTTGTCATAGGTTATCAATTTCAGGTTTTTTGCACTATTAACCCAATTTAATGGAAAATAGTTTAAATTTGTCGTTAGTGTATTAGTTTGGATTTTTTTGTGATCAAAAAATTAGTTTTAGGTAAATTTTCACAGGTTACCAATTTGAAATTTTTGGTGGTAAAAAAATTAACTTGAGGTACATTTATCACAGATGTTCTAGTATATGATTTTTTGTGGTATTAATCCTTCAATATAAAGTACCCCTAAGAAAATCATTCTAAATTCCTTGATCACCCAAAGAGTGGTCCTCATGACGAAAACGGGATTTGGGTTTCATACGAGCGACGTGAAAAACTTTAGTCAAAATTTCCATTAAAACATCACACACAAGAAAAAATTGACAACGTAATTGCCTTCCCTATTCAGGATAAGGATTTCCCGTACTCGTGTTCTGCCACTATAGATTATTCCAATTCCCTTAATTTTCAATCTTCGGCTAAACCATAGGTTAATATTTAATCCTCGATTGTTCATACTGTGAGTTCCATGGGTTTTTTTCCAAATTAGGGTTAATAAAAAAATTATTTACAAAAAAGGGGTGAAAAAATCTTATTTACCGAAATGGGGCCCGTGCGGCACTTATACTGCCGCACGGGCCGTGAGGCGGCCCACCGGCCCATCCTATGGCCCTCTTTTTTTTTTTGTCTCACTTAATAAATATAATGTAATTATTTTATTTAGTATGTAAATAAATAAATAAATAAAAATTATTTATAAAAATATATAATTCAAATTGTACTAATTATTTTATATGTGATTATTATATTTATTATGTATTTAATAATTTTATATTTACATAACTTTGTAAATATAATTTTTTTTCCTTTTTAGCTAATTTGTATAACATAATTGTCAATAATTAATTCAATATTTTTTTAAATATGTATGCAGTTATTTTATTTAGTATGTAAATATGTTAATTAAAATTATTGACGAGGCCGGCGATATAGCATTTTTTTATATCATTTTTTTGTAGGTGTTTTTATTATTTTATTTATATATCTTGGAAATATAATTTCATTTCTTTTGAAGCTTTTTTTATAACATAATTATCAACCATTAATTGTAAATTTTATTAAGATCCATGTAATTAAGAATTTACAATGTAAATAATTAATAAAATTAGTCGTAAAATAAAATCGGTAAGATATGTAAAGATCACATATCCAAATTAAAAGAACGTGGATAAAAAGCTTAATAAATTAGTACCGTCACACAGCCGCATTTTTTCTTAAATTTCGAATTTTTGTACTTTGTTTAATAAATTTTTATTTAAACAACTTTGCAAATATAAATTATTTTTACTTTTTAGCTAATTTTAATGACATAATTATCAATAATTAATTGTAATTTTTGTTAATATGCATGGAATTATTTTATTTCATATACGAATAAATTAATTAAAAATATTCACGAGGCCGGTGCGGTAGTATTTTTTTTTATTTCGTATAATTTTCATTCTTTTTATAAATTTGTATTTATATAACTTTATAAATATAATTTTTTTCCCTTTTGAAGCTTTGTTATTTTTAAAACATAATTATCAATCATTAATTGGGAATTTGATTAAGATCCATGTAATTAATTATTTACATAAAAAATTATATAATTAAAATTGTACTAATTATTTTATATGAAATTATTATAATAATCCAAATTTTTTTAAAAACTATATGTAATTATTTTATTTAGTATGTATTTAATAAATTTTTATTTATATAACTTTGTAAATACAAATTATTTTTCCCTTTTAGCTTATTCGTATATCATAATTATCAATAATTAATTCAATTTTTTTAAAATATGTATGCAGTTATTTTATTTACTATGTAAATAAGTTAATTAAAATTATTGACGAGGCCGGTGCGATAGCATTTTTGTTATATCAATTTTTTACGTTTTTTTATAATTTTTTTTAATATATATTTGGAAATATAATTTCATTTCTTATGAATAATTATTTATAGCATAATTATCAATGAATAATTGAAAATTTTATTAAGATCCATGTAATTAATAATTTACTATGTAAATAATTAATAAAATTAGTCATAAAGTAATATCGGTAAGATATGTAAAGATCGCATATCCAAATTAAAAGAACATGGATAACAAGTCTAATAAATTAGTACCGTCGCAAGGCGCATTTTTTCTTAAATTTCGTATTTTGTACTTGTTTAATAAATTTATATTCAAATAAATATTTAATATAAATTATTTTTTCTTTTAGCTTATATTTATAACATAAATATCAATAAATAATTTTATTTTTGGTAATATCTAAGTAATTAGTTTATTTAATATGTGAATAAATTAATTAAAATATTCACAAGGCCGGTGCGGTAGCATTTTTTATTTCATATATTTTCCGTTTTTTATATAACTTTAAAAATATAAAATTTTTCCTTTGAAGCTTATTTTTTTAACATAATTATCAACCATTAATGGAAAATTTATTAATATCCATTTAATTAATTATTTACTATGTAAATAATTAATAAAAAATATTCACAAGGCCGGTGCGGCAGAAGTTTTGTAATTTCTTATTTTTTTATGTCTTTTTAATAATTTAATATTTTTATATAACTATGTAAATATCAATTTTATATCTTTTTTGTACGTGTTTTATAATATTTTTTTATATATGTTCGTAAATACAATGTTATTCCTTTTGAAGCTTAATTTTTTAACATAATTATCAATCATTAATTGGAAATTTTATTAAGATCCATGTAGTTATTTATTTACTATGTAAATAATTAATAAAAAATATTCACAAGGCCGGTGCGGCAATAGTTTTGTAATATTTTTTTTTTATGTTTTTTTAATAATTTATATTTTTGTATAACTATGTAAATATCATTTTGTACGTGTTTTTGTAATTTTTTTTATATATCTTTGTAAATATAATGTTATTTCTTTTGAAGTTTATTTTTATAACATAATTATCAATCATTAATTGAAAATTTTGTTAGATCCATGTAATAATTATCTTTACTTAGTAAAATAATTAATAAAAAATGTTCACGAGGCGGTGCGGCAGTAATTTTGTAATTTCTTATATGTTATGTCTTTTTAATAATTGTATATTTTAGATCTTTTAATAATTTCGAAAATTTTGTTAATATGTACGTAATTAGTTTATTTAGTATGTGAGTAAAATAATTAAAAAATATTACGAGGCCGGTGCGGTAGCATTTTTGTTATTTTGTATATTTTCCGTTATATGTAATAAATTTTATTTAGTATCTAAATAATTGAAAAAATAATATTCGTAAAATGAAATTGGTAAGATATATGAAGATAATATATCCAGATTAAAATAATATATATAACAATCCATGACGTAAAAAAATCTAGTAATTCAAAGTTATAATAATAAATAAACGATTCTCAACTCTAATCACATTCACTGATGATATTGTCTTCCTACGTGGCCTCCTGTTCCGCAACGAGGTTGTCTCCGTCGTTCAGCGGGTCTAGTATTGTACGGAGAACGATGATGCGGTTCCGATTGAATAGGATGTGTAGATGACGAAGGTATATCCTGTGATGGGAGGTGTGATTGTGATGTGGATGCATCATGAAATTGAGAAGATACACCACGGTCAGACGGCACAAATCCTACTGTAGGAGGACATGGGTAAAGAGGAGAGAAATCGGATCCATAATAATTCGGAGAATTAGCTGGAGTCTGGGATTGTCGATTGTCATGAAAGATAAAATCGGATCCCTCAGCAAATGGGCTGGCAAACGAGTGGAATCGTGGACTGTAATCGGTCTGGCTAAATCCTGCAGTGAACCCTGAAGTGAAATCTGTCGTATGATAGGCCAACGGGTAGGGGATGGCTTCATTAGCACGAGCTCGAGTTGTCCTTCGGGTCGACTGAACATCTCTGGTGGGTCATCCTCGTGCGGCCCACTGGATGCTGCTGTAGGTACTGGTTCGGGAGGTGGAATCATTGTTATCCGCCTCTCCTCATTAATGGCGTATAGCATTGCCCTAGCTTTCCTCCTAATAGCCTGCACGTTCTCCCGAGTTGGGTTGGAACATAATTGAAAAATTTGTTCCATGCCATCACTCTGTTCATGAAATCAAAGTCAACAGAAGTTATTAAATGCGAATAACTATGTTACTAAAAAAAATTTAATGAAGTAAAGTAAAAGTATTTGCACGTACTGCAACACCCATTGTAGCTCCCCTTAAAGAAATCCACCTGCGTGTATGTCTACGGTACCACATCATATATTGCGAATGATAGGAAAGTGGCTCCGTTACATGAACATCATGGACTATATAGTTAAGACGACCGTCCCATATATCAATCCACTATCTATACAAGTCGACCAAATCTCTTATCTTTGGTCTTAATTCGATATCATGAAAGGCCGTATGATTACATGGAGGAGTAGGTATTGACTGCTACATACCAAACTGCCGAAGTACTCGATCTGGATAATGCCACTCAACGATGTGGAAACAAATGAGTGGGACACGAGCCCTCCAAACTTGTTCTCCCTCCAGACAGTAATTTGGTAGAGTCTGGACAATGTCATCGTAGGGCTCCCAAGTAATCTGTTATCGTATTAAAATAAATCAAAAAATGAAAAATTAATTTAAAGGCGAACATTACATTAAATTCATTGATTGCTATCATTTCTTACATGTGCAGATGACATTCTATCAAATTGATAGCGCAGATGTGGCAAAGTATGTGTGGGGATCATTGTGATTTGTCGGGCTTGACTCCAGCTGCATAAACAAAAAATGAAAACGGTTACATATATATATATATATATATATTATATACGTACTGGAAAAAAATGATGACTCATTAATTGAAAAAAAATTAGTAATAGATCACATACCGACTACCAAGAGGTGCATGTGGTAAAGGATCACGATTTCTGATGGATGGGGAGACACAACTGAAGTGATCCCATGCCCAAATCTGCAAAACATGAACAGGACCTCCGATTTGGTGCGATGGCTTAATCGCATTACATAGCTCTCGATATAACCATGCAAGTGCTGCTGAACCCAACTGTACGGCGTGGGCTCGTCGAGGTGCTGTAGCAGTGGAAGAAAAATCAAACTAACTCTGGCACCTGATTTGTCTAAGAAAATAGATCCTCCAAGCAATCGGAGAATAAATGCCCTCGCATGCTGCAGTATGGTGATCTCATCAGCATCATCAGGAATTACACCAAAACGTTCCCTTAGCCAGCTTAGCTTTACCACTGAACCACGCAAATCGTTTGGGCGATCACCAAGTAGATCCTCACAAAGAGCGCCCCAATTCCTTGAGTAGAGCCAATAACTGCAGTTCCATCAATGGGAAGCCCTGTTAGAACCCCAATATCCTGTAGAGTGATTGTGCATTCACCTTCTGGCATA
>JAGVVM010020022.1:0-10263 GCA_019149425.1 Psidium friedrichsthalianum
TTGTATATCATATTTTCATGTTCGCATTGCATATCATAATTTGGATATGATCTCATATTGCATAGGGTTAGAATGCATATCTTAAATTTTCATATAGTTTTTTGCACGTCATTAATCCATCACATTTTGCCATGTTATATTTACGTCATTATTATGCCACATCATTCCATGTGTTTTTGCATCCATAAGTTGTTCCGAATTTAATCATTTTTGCATGTCATGTTAGCATAAAATGTCATTATTCATGTAGCCTAATAAATACATCATGATTGCCAGTCCTTCATATAGCTAGATTAAATAGTTTTGCAGCTACACTATAGCTGTATTTATTCTCGTCATTTTTGCATGTTTGCATTCTCATGTCATTTAGTATAATTTCCGTGTTCATAAGTGTCATTTTTCATGTCATAATTAACATTCATGTATGCATTCATTATTAAACAAGAGAAAATCCAAAATAACTCTATCTTTTGAACTCTAAGTGAAATAAGTCAATTTGAGTGCAAAACTTAGAATTTTTCATGAAAATTGAGGTACCAAAAGGGCATTAATTTCCCTTACCAAAAAAAGGGCATTAATTTCTAATTAATGTAACTAAGTCCCCATCTTGGCCATCGGTCCAATTCCAGAGATCAACGAGGTTGGGATCTGTTCCACGCGTTGCAAAGGCAACGGCAGTGGCAAGGACAGCTCGTCCTGGTCCAAATGAGGTTCAAATGAGGTTGAAACGGCGCTTGAAACAGCAGGTTTTGTCGATTCGGCGGCGGTTCGGCTCAGTCTAGCTCGGCTGCGATTCAATGGCGCTGCCGGAAGAAAAAGAACTTCATTCCTGGGTCATCCGAAAAGATGAACCCCGGCCTGATCTGGAATTACACGTCGAATCGCCGACCTATTCCAGCTAAATGCACCCCCAACATGTTCAATAAGTGTCCGGGTGATCTTCACAGATAACAGTAGTACACAAAGATTCAGCTAGCGAACTTGCATATATCCTAATAATTAGTTTGAATTTGCAGCGACTACGGTAGATCAAGCCACAAATTAGGCACACAGAATTGAGCAGTATTGACTGTGTAGTAGCTAGCCGCCGCGATCAAATCAAACAAACTCGATCGAATTGAATTGACCTTCAAGGGCATTTGGGGCCCTCCTTCCTTGGTCTTCCAGCTGTTGTAGCAAGGGCAGACTTTGCTTGTTGCCGTAATTAGGCACAAGGTTTCACGCAGCACTTTTGGCAAAAAGCATGCACGGCTTCTTGTGCGACGTCGCCGAGCACCGGAACGTGCACTTATTGGGGCAATCTGAAGGCCTGAGCTTGCCGTGAACCTTAGCTACATTGGAGAGGGAAAAAAAAAGAAGGAGAGGAACAGAAGAACGAGAGTACTACTGTCTCTTTTTCTCTCTCTCTCTAACTTCTCTCTAGGACTCTGTAAGCCTCTAAAAAATGGAGCCCGTAACCATTCGAACGGATCTCCCCTTTTTCTCAAGACTCCTTCGTATTTGCACTATCTGCCTCCTCCGCTGAAAATATTTCACCCTCGGATCCTGTCATGTCTCTCCTCAAATAGCCTAGAATATCACGGGAAACAGACGAATAAAACACCTTTCGTGATTGCAAAGGAATCCAGATATACATTGGTAAGCTGTCCCTGATCATACAGCATCTTCTTAAAATGTGGAACGTGCCAGCATTCATCCACACTGTATCTGTGAAAACCTCCAATGCATGGGTGCCTCCTCGGGTTTTTTTCCAAATTAGGGTTAATAAAAAAATTATTTACAAAAAAGGGGTGAAAAAAATTTTATTTACCGAAAGGGGCCCGTGCGGCACTTATACTGCCGCACGGGCCGTGAGGCGGCCCACCGGCCCATCCTATGGCCCTCTTTTTTTTTTTTGTCTCACTTAATAAATATAATGTAATTATTTTATTTAGTATGTAAATAAATAAATAAATAAAAATTATTTATAAAATTATATAATTCAAATTGTACTAATTATTTTATATGTGATAATTATATTTATTATGTATTTAATAATTTTATATTTACGTAACTTTGTAAATATAATTTTTTTTTCCTTTTTAGCTAATTTGTATAACATAATTGTCAATAATTAATTCAAGATTTTTTTAAATATGTATGCAGTTATTTTATTTAGTATGTCAATATGTTAATTAAAATTATTGACGAGGCCGGCGATATAGCATTTTTTTATATCATTTTTTTGTAGGTGTTTTTATTATTTTATTTATATATCTTGGAAATATAATTTCATTTCTTTTGAAGCTTTTTTTATAACATAATTATCAACCATTAATTGTAAATTTTATTAAGATCCATGTAATTAAGAATTTACAATGTAAATAATTAATAAAATTAGTCGTAAAATAAAATCGGTAAGATATGTAAAGATCACATATCCAAATTAAAAGAACGTGGATAAAAAGCTTAATAAATTAGTACCGTCGCACAGCCGCATTTTTTCTTAAATTTCGAATTTTTGTACTTTGTTTAATAAATTTTTATTTAAACAACTTTGCAAATATAAATTATTTTTCCTTTTTAGCTAATTTTAATTACATAATTATCAATAATTAATTGTAATTTTTGTTAATATGCATGGAATTAGTTTATTTCATATACGAATAAATTAATTAAAAATATTCACGAGGCCGGTGCGGTAGTATTTTTTTTATTTCGTATATTTTTCATTCTTTTTATAAATTTATATTTATATAACTTTATAAATATAATTTTTTTCCCTTTTGAAGCTTTGTTATTTTTAAAACATAATTATCAATCATTAATTGGGAATTTGATTAAGATCCATGTAATTAATTATTTACATAAAAAAATTATATAATTCAAATTGTACTAATTATTTTATATGTAATTATTATAATAATCCAAATTTTGTTAAAAACTATATGTAATTATTTTATTTAGTATGCATTTAATAAATTTTTATTTATATAACTTTGTAAATACAAATTATTTTTCCCTTTTAGCTTATTCGTATATCATAATTATCAATAATTAATTCAATTTTTTTAAAATATGTATGCAGTTATTTTATTTACTATGTAAATAAGTTAATTAAAATTATTGACGAGGCCGGTGCGATAGCATTTTTGTTATATCAATTTTTTACGTTTTTTTATAATTTTTTTTATATATATTTGGAAATATAATTTCATTTCTTATGAATAATTATTTATAGCATAATTATCAATGAATAATTGAAAATTTTATTAAGATCCATGTAATTAATAATTTACTATGTAAATAATTAATAAAATTAGTCATAAAGTAATATCGGTAAGATATGTAAAGATCGCATATCCAAATTAAAAGAACATGGATAACAAGTCTAATAAATTAGTACCGTCTCAAGGCCGCATTTTTTCTTAAATTTCGTATTTTTGTACTTTGTTTAATAAATTTATATTCAAATAAATATTTAAATATAAATTATTTTTTCTTTTAGCTTATATTTATAACATAAATATCAATAAATAATTTTAATTTTTGGTAATATCTAAGTAATTAGTTTATTTAATATGTGAATAAATTAATTAAAAATATTCACAAGGCCGGTGCGGTAGCAATTTTTTATTTCATATATTTTCCGTTTTTTATATAACTTTAAAAATATAAAATTTTTCCCTTTTGAAGCTTATTTTTTTAACATAATTATCAACCATTAATTGGAAAATTTATTAATATCCATTTAATTAATTATTTACTATGTAAATAATTAATAAAAAAATATTCACAAGGCCGGTGCGGCAGAAGTTTTGTAATTTCTTATTTTTTTATGTCTTTTTAATAATTTAATATTTTTATATAACTATGTAAATATCAATTTTTATGTCTTTTTTGTACGTGTTTTTATAATATTTTTTTTATATATGTTCGTAAATACAATGTTATTCCTTTTGAAGCTTAATTTTTTAACATAATTATCAATCATTAATTGGAAATTTTATTAAGATCCATGTAGTTATTTATTTACTATGTAAATAATTAATAAAAAATATTCACAAGGCCGGTGCGGCAATAGTTTTGTAATATTTTTTTTTATGTTTTTTTAATAATTTTATATTTTTGTATAACTATGTAAATATCATTTTTGTACGTGTTTTTGTAATTTTTTTTATATATCTTTGTAAATATAATGTTATTTCTTTTGAAGTTTATTTTTATAACATAATTATCAATCATTAATTGAAAATTTTGTTAAGATCCATGTAATTAATTATTTACTATATAAATAATTAATAAAAAATGTTCACGAGGCCGGTGCGGCAGTAATTTTGTAATTTCTTATATGTTATGTCTTTTTAATAATTGTATATTTTTAGATCTTTTTAATAATTTCGAAATTTTTGTTAATATGTACGTAATTAGTTTATTTAGTATGTGAGTAAAATAATTAAAAATATTTACGAGGCCGGTGCGGTAGCATTTTTGTTATTTTGTATATTTTCCGTTATATGTAATAAATTTTATTTAGTATCTAAATAATTGAAAAAATAATATTCGTAAAATGAAATTGGTAAGATATATGAAGATAATATATCCAGATTAAAATAATATATATAACAATCCATGACGTAAAAAAATCTAGTAATTCAAAGTTATAATAATAAATAACGATTCTCAACTCTAATCACATTCACTGATGATATTGTCTTCCTACGTGGCCTCCTGTTCCGCAACGAGGTTGTCTCCGTCGTTCAGCGGGTCTAGTATTGTACGGAGAACGATGATGCGGTTCCGATTGAATAGGATGTGTAGATGACGAAGGTATATCCTGTGATGGGAGGTGTGATTGTGATGTGGATGCATCATGAAATTGAGAAGATACACCACGGTCAGACGGCACAAATCCTACTGTAGGAGGACATGGGTAAAGAGGAGAGAAATCGGATCCATAATAATTCGGAGAATTAGCTGGAGTCTGGGATTGTCGATTGTCATGAAAGATAAAATCGGATCCCTCAGCAAATGGGCTGGCAAACGAGTGGAATCGTGGACTGTAATCGGTCTGGCTAAATCCTGCAGTGAACCCTGAAGTGAAATCTGTCGTATGATAGGCCAACGGGTAGGGGATGGCTTCATTAGCACGAGCTCGAGTTGTCCTTCGGGTCGACTGAACAGTCTCTGGTGGGTCATCCTCGTGCGGCCCACTGGATGCTGCTGTAGGTACTGGTTCGGGAGGTGGAATCATTGTTATCCGCCTCTCCTCATTAATGGCGTATAGCATTGCCCTAGCTTTCCTCCTAATAGCCTGCACGTTCTCCCGAGTTGGGTTGGAACATAATTGAAAAATTTGTTCCATGCCATCACTCTGTTCATGAAATCAAAGTCAACAGAAGTTATTAAATGCGAATAACTAATGTTACTAAAAAAATTTAATGAAGTAAAGTAAAAGTATTTGCACGTACTGCAACACCCATTGCAGCTCCCCTTAAAGAAATCCACCTGCGTGTGTGTCTACGGTACCACATCATATATTGCGAATGATAGGAAAGTGGCTCCGTTACATGAACATCATGGACTATATAGTTAAGACGACCGTCCCATATATCAATCCACTGTCTATGCAAGTCGACCAAATCTCTTATCTTTGGTCTTAATTCGATATCATGAAAGGCCGTATGATTACATGGAGGAGTAGGTATTGACTGCTGCATACCAAACTGCCGAAGTACTCGATCTGGATAATGCCACTCAACGATGTGGAAACAAATGAGTGGGACACGAGCCCTCCAAACTTGTTCTCCCTCCAGACAGTAATTTGGTAGAGTCTGGACAATGTCATCGTAGGGCTCCCAAGTAATCTGTTATCGTATTAAAATAAATCAAAAAATGAAAAATTAATTTAAAGGCGAACATTACATTAAATTCATTGATTGCTATCATTTCTTACATGTGCAGATGACATTCTATCAAATTGATAGCGCAGATGTGGCAAAGTATGTGTGGGGATCATTGTGATTTGTCGGGCTTGACTCCAGCTGCATAAACAAAAAATGAAAACGGTTACATAATATATATATATATATATATATATATACGCACTGGAAAAAAAATGATGACTCATTAATTGAAAAAAAAATAGTAATAGATCACATACCGACTACCAAGAGGTGCATGTGGTAAAGGATCACGATTTCTGATGGATGGGGAGACACAACTGAAGTGATCCCATGCCCAAATCTGCAAAACATGAACAGGACCTCCGATTTGGTGCGATGATGGCTTAGTCGCATTACATAGCTCTCGATATAACCATGCAAGTGCTGCTGAACCCCAACTGTACGGCGTGGGCTCGTCGAGGTGCTGTAGCAGTGGAAGAAAAATCAAACTAACTCTGGCACCTGATTTGTCTGAGAAAATAGATCCTCCAAGCAATCGGAGAATAAATGCCCTCGCATGCTGCAGTATGGTGATCTCATCAGCATCATCAGGAATTACACCAAAACGTTCCCTTAGCCAGCTTAGCTTTACCACTGAACCACGCAAATCGTTTGGGCGATCACCAAGTAGATCCTCACAAAGAGCGCCCCAATTCCTTTGAGTAGAGCCAATAACTGCAGTTCCATCAATGGGAAGCCCTGTTAGAACCCCAATATCCTGTAGAGTGATTGTGCATTCACCTTCTGGCATATGGAAGGTATGAGTCTCGGGCCTCCACCGCTCAACTAAAGCTGTAATTAAATGCCAATCAAGTTGCCAAAATCCCATTAAATAAACTCCATAAAATCCCGAATTTCGAAGGTAATGTACAATGCGTTCATCAACTTCATCCACGCGTAGTGTCGATGCACCTCTCTGACATCTAAGAACTTGATTCTCATCTATCTGTAAAATGTAACATTACATGTTAGTAGCAATTTAATTACGATACAACTATTGCAATCTTCATATGAACTGCTAAATGGGAAAAATTACCTCAGCGTCCCATATGGCCTGTGATCTATGTCGGCCCTGCTGTGTAAGTAGCGAAGTATCCTCAGGTCCTGGTTGAATGTAATCCCTCTGTGCCATTTCTACAAAATGAAACATAGAAACTTAATAAAGGTCGCATAATTTTTATATTATAATAGAAAAAATTTCATATATCTAATTTACATAATTGACACAACTAAATTGAGTATACAAATCAGATGTATTACATTTGATGTTCACACACTATCTAAATTTTATTGTTGGGCCGATCTATATGCACAAGTTTGCCTGTTGTGCCCAGATTTTCCACAGTTTGTGCAATGGTTACGCGCAGTGCTACTGCTCGACGTACTCCAGTCCATCTCATTTCGGATCCGTGATGCACGGGGCCTTCCTTTCTTCCTAATACGGTTCGAATCTGGCACTAATGGTAGCTCGTTAGGTTCAGGCCAGTAAGCAGAATTCCCTAATGGATGAAACATGTACTGATAGCATTGAAGTGTTCTATCCAATGTGTAAAAATCATCTACGTACGCATGGTAATCAATTCCAGTTTTTTGACATGCTGCAAGTACGTGGGAACATGGGATTTTTATCTCTTGGAATTTTCCACATGTGCACGTTCGCAGGTGTAGGCGTACTATGTGTTTCTGGCCCGTTGTTCCTCTAGATCTATTAGATCTAGTTTTAACTTCGAAAACTCCTCCATCAGAGTCGAACCGTGTTACGTCATGCCCATTCGCATTTTGACTGTTTCGTCCCAGCGTGTTACTCGCAAATTGAGTATATATGTGTCCATCGTCCTTCTGCCTCCTGTATGTGGTTCTTTTTGTGTCAAAATAGTTGACCAGCTGATAAAATATCTTATTCACCATAGCTGTTATTGGCAGAGCACGACAAATCTTTAGCATCCCATTAACCGATTCAACTAAATTCGTTGTCATAGCTCCATATCTCCTTCCTTCATCGAAAGCCTTCGTCCATTTTTCTCTTGGAATTTGGTCACACCATTCAGCTGATTGTGCATCCCACTCCCTATTCTGCTCATGATGCGTAAAAACTTGTGTTGTTGATTCTCGTAAGCTGTATATTACAAGAATAATAAGTATTTGTCATCTACATTTATGAATAATTATAGTAAGTAAATGTAAAATCTTTACCTGCCATTTGAACAAGTCTTTTCCCATCCGAATTTTTGAAGTGTTTATTGTAGTTGCTGACAATATGCCGAATGCAATATCTATGGTGGCCATACGGAGGACGCCACCCTGCTGTCTCCATTGCTTTCTGAATCCCGATATGCCTGTCTGATATTACACATACATTTTCTCTACTAGTGACATATCTCCGCAACAAATTCATAAACCAAATCCAATTGTCAACATTCTCCCGATCCACTACAGCAAATGCCAATGGGAATATATGATTGTTTCCATCAAATGCAGCTGCACAAAGGAGCGTTCCTCGGTATTTTCCATATAAAAAAGTTCCATCGACGAAAATCACTGGACGACAGCTTTTGAAGCCTTCACTCGTCTGTTTGTAAGTCCAGAACATCCGATTGAAGACTTTGCAACTGTGATCTATGTTCATGTCATCATCGATCACAAATTGAAAGCCTGGATTCATTAACTGCATTACATTCATATATTTTCTCAACTGACCATACGACTCAGCCCATCCTCCAAAAGTTTTGGCAATCGCCATTTGTTTAGCTGCCCAAGTTTTACGATAAGTAGGTTCAAACCCAAACTTGTCTTTAATCTCGGCAATTAAGGCCTTGATTTTAATATCCGGTTGGGCGGCAACCATTGCTTCTATCTGACTGCAGAGGTACTTTTGATCAAGTTGTCGATGATCTCTTGACATTTGAGGATTGCTGCATGTATGTGGCCCACTATACTTAGTTATTTTCCATAAACCGGTGCCTGTATTTTTAATTGCACGAAGCCTCCAATGACACGGTCCGTATGGATTACAACATTTTATCGAATATATTGCCTTCTTTGTCTCATCACTACGAAAGTGATGATTTCTTCTCAAAGAATACTCTTTCGCACCCATCTGCACTGCATCCCGAGATGGAAATAACATTCCAACTTCAAATTCCTTCGACGAATCAAACAACATACGTCCCGGCTTAGCTCTTGTATCTACTTGCATCATATCATAATCAATCTCTGAATAAGGCGATGGATGTACCAACGGCAAAATGGGATTACTATAATGGGTATTATAGTAAGTCTCCATATCGTCGCATCTATCATCTTGTTCATCATTGCTATCACTATCGATCCAAACATCATCTTCTTCATCACCATCGTCATCGTCGTCCTCGTCGTCCGCATCATCGTCGTCGTCGTCGTCCTCATCATCGTCGTCGTCCACGTATTGATCATCCACATCAATGTCATCTTCGCGAATACTAGAACCTCCCCCAACCGAATCATTTATCACTTGGTGTTCATCTACAGTTGCATAAAACTGTACAAAGCCCATACAACCAGACTGAAGTGCAAATTGCTGGATCATTTTAACTTCATTATTATTATGCACCTCCACAACATTGTACATAATAAAACCGTTTGCTATAACCGGTTGTCTATACATCAGACTTTGAATATATTGATTCTCTGTTATATTCAACTCACGTGCAATCGTATCGCGTAACTCATCAAATGTGCATATGTTTCCAAACTCGAACATAGCAGATTGTCCACCTTCGTAATCATATCCGTAGTTATTTCGCACTATTCTACCTCCACAGTGCACGGTCGCAAAAGATCTACACGACATTCTGCTAAATAAAGAAAGTACAAATTATTTTACATCTAAATTTTAATAAATATTTACTCATACACTTTAACAAATTAACATTATAACTAGCTCCATAACTAATGAATTTAATTTCATTAATAAAATAAATAATAATATAACAAGTAATCTGTACCGGGGCATTTCCAAATTTTTTAGCTTTTGGAAATTTTTTTATATAATTAATTTTTTTGGAATTTTTATGAATTTTCCATTTTTATTATTTTAATTTTTTCCTAGCAAGAAGAAACAACATCCCATGTAAATAAATGGCATTGCCATATTGTAACGAGTTCTCACTTGAAGTTCAAAGGTGCAATTTTATCGTTCTTTCTTTTTACGACTTTATTTGTATTTTTGAGTAATGTCCAAAATTAAAAATTATATGAAAATCAAAGTGATGTGCTTCAAGATTAACTTATAATTTTCGAAATTAATTTGCATTAACTTCTAAAAAATTTATGACAATCTTTTTACCCCATTTTTACATCC
>JAGVVM010020023.1:0-20580 GCA_019149425.1 Psidium friedrichsthalianum
ATCAAGCTTTTTCAGCACCTCATTCATTTAAGTGCGTTTGGAATACTTCCTAATTACACACAACTTTAATTGATTTTTTTTTTAAGTCATTGAGATCCCACTTAAGGCGGGTAATTAGGGCTTTACTGAAATTTCCCAAAGTTATATATACCACGAAAAGGATCAAATTCACCATCAATTAATGCCTGATCCAAAACCTTCCACTATGTGCACTCCTACCTTTTTTTTTTTGGAAAAATAATGAAAAATCCCTGATTTAGCACTTCAAATCAATTGCAAACCCACTTTAATTATTTTCACTATTTAAATTTTTTCGCAAACTTGTTTTTTTCCAGTTTTTGTCCTAACGAGGCCCTATATCCAAAGTTTTTTAATCTTTAATTTTTTAGCCTTCATTTCCCCATCAATTTTCATTTTAAAAGCACACTGGTGCTGACCTCTTTGCTTTTTGAGCACACAAACAAGAATGATCTTGAATGGGTGGGATCTCTACAGCGGGTCCCCCTAACGGTCAATGTTCCCTTTTTTTCATATCGAATTCATTTTTCACACTAAACTCGGCTTTTTCTTTTTTTTTTTTGGCCAACACATAAAGGCAAGTTGACTAATAATTCAACAATTCTCATTGTTTTGTGAACTTGATCCCAAACAGAGGAAGTTTTTTTTTATAGATTGGGAACATTTTCCAATTCAAAAACTTCAAAACAAAACCAGACAAAATTCTAATAAATCAAATTTGAAACATAACTTTTCCATTTCGATTCCGATTTTTCACCAATAACTTCTCACAATATATTATCATAATTTTGTTATTAACACATAATTGCAAAAGACAACGCTTCCAAACTAAATCATTGTAAATCAAGAAAGAAAAAATTAAATTACTTTTCCATAACGTAAAGAACACAGAGTTATTAAGAACAACTTTTTTTTGGCTTTGAAAGTATTTTTAATTTTTCAAAAAAGACAACGTGAAAAACCTTTTTTTTTCCCCAAATTATTATTCCAAGGAACAATTTTTACATGACAAAATTTTTCCTAGATTTCCTCAGAGATTCTTTAATTTTTTTCATTACTATCCTCACAAAATACCTAACAAACACAATTTTTTGCAAGTTCTATCGGCACAACCCCAAAACTAATGTCTTGGAGGCAAAAATTCTTGGTTACACGATTAAGTTTTTTTTTGTAATTTTTGGAGGATTTTTATGCCACCATAATTAGTTTTTGTAGCTACTTGACAAATTTTTTTTTAAAATTTCTATTCTAAAAAATTAGAAAATCAACCTTTCTAGCCAAAAGAGGTTTTTTTGTAATGATCTTTTTTTATGTTTCTTTTCTTTGAGTCCACTAAATAGTTTTTTTAATGTTTCAATTAACTCAATTTGAATCAGTTTGTGATTATGTCCCTTTTTTTTTTTTTTTGTCTAAGCCTTGGGTAACATAGGTTGCTCTCTTTTGTTTTAGTTTTCCATTTGGGCATGTTGAAAATCCAAATATTGAGTTTTTTTGTATTAGAATCTTACTGGAAAATTGGGTTTTTGATAATTAACCTTCGGACCCCAACACCTTATTGAATTAACAAAGCCTAATTTTTTTTTTGTTTTTCAGTTTTTTTCCGATTGATAATCCTATTGAATTTAATTTTTGGGTTTAAGAAATTAAAAACACTGTCAACCCAACATAAACGCACTTTTTCGAAAATTTCACGCTGTGGCAATGCAATTTCTCCCTTGTTTCTTTAGCCAAGCAACCAGCTTCGTTTTGGCTGTTGGCAATAGCATTAGCCCTTGTTTTTTTTCCCCCTCTTTATACTGATACCGCAGAACAATTAATTATACACTTTTGATTTTGGTTTTTTTGCTTTATTGTCTATCAACAAAAAATCAGAAAGTAAAAAAAAGTACAAGAATTAATTGGGTTGGGTTTGAAGGTGGGCCCCAGAAAGCCCGCCCAGTATGAACAAAATGGTAGGCCCCTTTCCCATCAGCCTACCTTCTGTTTACTATGTTCCTAACCATGGCCCAGGGCGAAACGATGCTGAGTGGCAAACACTTGGCTTTAGGAAACCTGAGGAGCACAGGGTGGTAAGCCGAATGCCCCCACTCCGAAGCGGGCCCGATGAGGATGGACAGTGAACTGGCGGTGGGGCGAACGGACAAAAAGAGGGAGGAAATCGACCGTCCCAATCCGAAAACGACGCTTCAAATAAAAAAAATGCAACACTTATTTTTTAAACGATAATTACACTTTTTTTCCGACAAAAAAATAAAAAATACACCTTTCATAGTCAAAATTTAGAAATCACGTTTATGTGTTTTTTTGAAAAAATAAAGAGTAAATCGCAATTAGGGTCAAATTTATTGTCAATGTAAATCCATGTCCCGATGTAGAAAATTGTTAACCACAACGACTGATTTTTTGATGATTAAAACTTGATGGGTTCCTAAGAGAAGTTTTTTGGCCGATAGATAAACTCTTTTGTTTAATGGGTTACTTTCATGCTACTGGTTTAGTTATACATGGCATTTTCCGAATTTCATCTTTGATTGCAAAAATATATTGAGAAAAATTAACAAATCGGAAAATGATAAACTTTCTTTAACTAAAAATTTTTAACTAACATAATTTCCCCGTAAAAACCAAAACAATGGTAAGAACGACATTGACACCTATGTAGACAAGAGTTGAAATGTCGCCATTCTAATCTTACGTCCATGTCCCAAATGCCTCATTGCATATACATGCCATGCTTCATCTCAATCATCAAATTATGTAGGTCTTACGCAATGATACCAATTAGGTTTTTTATGATACCCAACCGAATCGAATCATATGAAAGTGCATTTGTTTAGATTCGAAGCAAGATTGTCCCAAATCTGATCCGAATCGTACATGAGATGTACATCACTCGATGAGTGAGATAAAATAGGCTCACATGCTCCGTTTCGACTGTCGAGTCATCTCACCGCCGGTGCGATTGGTTGTTTCGTCTAAGACTGACCTTTTTCGTTCTGAATCTGAATCTGAGAGATTCGATTCCCGACCCGCCGGGAACCCGACCCGCCGAGCCCGCGGACACCCATAATCTAACCAGATCTTATCAGATTCCTTCAGATCTCTCTCTCTGTCTCGCGCGCGCGCTCTCTTCGCGTTGCCCATCTCCAACATCATCCATTCACCCACGCATTCGCGGCAAATCCATCTCGAACTTGCCCATTTCATTGTTCGAAGCGCGTGTAATCTTGGCATCGAAAATTTCGCGACTTGCTTGGCGAGCGATCCGTTTGATGCTTCGACTCGGATCCTAGCGATCGGAGCGGGTTGAATCGGAGCTCTCGGTGGAATCGATGGGATCCTCTCACTCGGTGCAGGAAGTGAGGGACGAGGACGAGAGCCAAAATGGAGAAGACGGCGACGACGAAGAAGAAGAGGATGAGGAGGAAGACGAGAATGCGGTGCTCGGTAGGAACGAAATGAGCAATACCCACCTGGTGAAGAAGGTCCTGGAGCAAGAGCCGGAGATGTTGCCGTGCTACGCGTCGGCGTCGCCGCTCTCTCTCCGCAGCTCTCCACCCTCGGGACGCCGCGGATGGGGCCGTCGATCAAGGTCTGGGACCCCTACAACGTCCTTGCGCCGCCCCCGCCTCCGCCGCCACCTCCGCCGGTGTTCACTCGGAGCTTCTCCTCGAGCACGATGGAGGAGGACCGGGGCGCGACTGAGGTGTTCTTGATCAGCCACGGCGAGTGCGAGGCCAGTTTTGAGGCCGGATTTGGTCGGAGGGGCGGTGCTCTGCCGTGGGGCTGACAGCCAACGGGAAGCGGCAGGCCAGAGCCTTGGCCGTTGCTGCTCAATTCGCACGGCGTCCGGTTTCTGCGCGGTTTATTCTTCGCCGCTGGATCGAGCAAGATCGATGGCAGCTTTGGTTTGTCAGGTAAAATTGGATTCTTGTCGAATTTATCGATGGATGAGCTTTAATTTGGTTGCTTGCTACTTTGACGGAGTTGGTTCTTTACGTGCAATTGGAGAATGTGGATTAAAGTGGTGTTTGCTTCTTTGGAATCATGAGGTGTCAATTCTCAACCGTAGTAAACGATGTCAACTTGGGAGCATCAAGAGCTTGAATTTTGTTAGGATTGATGCAATGAGTTGGAGAACTGAGCAGAATTTACTAGCAATGAGAATGCAAACTGTTGCTGATTACAGTTGCAAATTTTATAACTCTTTGATATTCAACTTGTGCAAGACATATTAATCAGTTTCGAGTCAGCAGGGCGAAGCTTGGCTGCTTCAAATGTGAGTTTTAACTTGGCTTGGAAAATAACTTGTGCTAAATTGCCAATCTGATATGATGGGTCATATTGAAGCGTGTAGGATTTCGAGCATTAATTTAGGACAACAGGTGTATAAATAACCAATCGTAGCTAGGGACTATCATCTTCATTGACCTATCAGAATATTCAGTTGCTTTCATTAGTTAGGGCCAGTGAGCTTTGGTAGAACTGCAAATAGCCCATTGAGACCTAGTTCCTAGGATCATACGTTCAAGTTGCAGATTTTGGAATGCTAATGATGGGCTACTGGTATATGGAGGCCTTATCAATATAGCTTGAGATCTTTGAACGGGATTGTTCAGGTCTTCAGTGGAACCATGATTTGCAACTGTGGAACTGATCGGTTCGTAGTGGATATTGGCTCTGAAGGAAAGTAAATTTAAGTAGTTGAGTCAAGTTCATAGGCCCCTAGATACTGCTGACTAGACATAACAAGTGGATGAGAAGCATGACGGGTTGAGAGTCATAGGCAACTTTTTCTTCTCTAAGTCCATGAGTTATTACGCCAACCATGTCAAGACAATATAGCCACCGGCAAACTATATCCAAGGAGCTTAGCTTGTGGGAAAATTTTGTGGTAGATTGTCACCTGGTGAGCATCAGCAACCCCACATTACAAAGCAAGGGTCTTCTCAAAGCTGACCGACCCCAATGCAATTTGCGATCTTCCTTGGTTATGCCGACAAGCACCTTTTAAATGTCCCATAACCAGAGGAAATGTCATATTACTTGGTTGAGAGAATGTTTTGCGATATGAGAGTGTTTTCATCCTGTCCTCGACGTTATATTGAACCGACCACTCATTTTGTTAATGATTCTGTAGGAAATAAATTTTTCATTGGAACAGATTCAGTTGTCAGATGCGCTTACAGAGATGAGCCAAGGTCAATGGGAGGGATGTTCTGTGTCAGAGGTATATACGCCTGAAATTTTGGGTGTGATGGAGAGACTTCAGCCTGATTTTTCTGCGAGGTGGAGAGTCACTTAGGGAGGTGGAGTTCCGAACCGTTCACTTCTTAATGGAACCGTGCTTGGTCTGCCTGAGAAGTTGCGCTTGGATTTCTCTCTCCATGGTGCAAATGAGAACCATCGATACTCCCACCAGAATGCATATGCTTCTCCGGAGGAAAGGGTGACCGAGATGGGCCCTTCCTCCCTCACCCCGCTCCGATGTGCTTCATCACAGGCACCGGCAGGGATTTGTGAAGAAAAAATCTGGTAAGAGCAGGCTTCAGTATGTCACTACTATTGGAGATCATGATCCCGAAGATGAAAATTCTCTTCAGGAAGTGCATCCCCAGAACACACTGCACGATCTAAGTGAAAGGAGCTCTCTTTCCAGTATTTCCTCTTGTGTCGGTCTATTTATGCATCCAACCACGATAAAGTGTCTAATCACCAGGGATTATGGGTTGCAGTCCACTAATGTCTCATAAGATCTGCGTGGAAGATTCCTCAGTGACAGTCTTTACAGCATTCCTGGAAAACGGGTGGCAGATAAAAAGATTGAATGATACCTCGCACCTGAGGCTCCTTTAGATGGAGAACTCACAGACGCAAAGCTTGGTATCAAGAAGTTTTGGGGATTGATTATCAAGTTAAATACCACGTCAATCTGGTTTATGTTTTGGATTTATATGTTTGAGTGATTCTTTTTCCTCTGCAAACACTTGCAATGATGTTGTAACCTACCATATATTTCCTTCCTCCATGCTCATGAACTCCGAGCAAAACAAAGGGAAAAAAAAAAAAAAACAGATTCGTCCCCGGAGTTCGACCTTTTTGTATTTGTGATTCTTGTAGGACTCATATAGGTTCTTGTCAAAGAGTGACTCATCTGGTAATCCAATGCTTTGAATTTTTTTATCTAAAACTGACTGGGGGGCAGAAAGAATCATGTTGTCCTGATTGACATGTCAACATGGTATTCAATTTCTTATGTGTGATCTGATTGAAGGTAAATCTAGGAATTGCCAGAGAATTATTACTAGAAGTTAAAGCCGATAGGAAATTTGAAGCGGAAGACTCCTACAGAGTCTGTAGTTTTGTGAGGATGTTTCTGCACCCCTACATATGAACCAGAAAAGCAGCATCCGGGCTCACTATATGTTCGCTTAGGCTGCATGCTGCATGTGGCATGACGAGAGAACTAACTTATTAGCTGAAGTAATTCGTTTTGGTTGAGTGAGGCAATGCAGCGGCTTGTGATCTCCCCAACACGGTCATGAACTTCTTCGAAATTCTACTCAAGACTAGGCCTTTCAATCTTGTCATCTGAAACTGTTGCCCTTCGGGTCAGCCTTAGAGCGGACAAGACAGTCCTGCAGCGCCTATTCTCGCCTTCAAGCCATTCAGCTGCGACGTGAGGCCCCTAATGATTCCCCTCTTTTCTTCATTTCTTTTCACCAGCTCTGCTTGCTTCTGCAGATTCTCCGCCATCAGCTTAGTGACCTGCAGCTTCAGCTTATTCCACTTCATCCCCCACCCTAGATGTTCAGTCAATGATCACCAATGGCTTCCCAATCAGTCTCAGAATCGTGGATCGCAGGAGTGATCTCTTCATTGGTGGGCACGTCAGTATGTTTTTCATAAATTTCTCCACCAATTGGTTCTGATCAGATTCAGCTTGGCACAGGTAGGTTCATCCGGGACTATATCATCAGCCAACTTTGTCCAGGATCTCGAAGTGGAAGTTGTCGAACTCCACTTCGGATTTGTGACGGTAGACTCCGGCGGGGAATCAAGAGTGTTCATTTTGGGCTCTCAAAGACTCCCGATGCATCCTCGTTGTTGGTGCCTATGAGGAGAATCTTGGGGTCGAAGGGGGATGGTGAAGTTCTTGCATCCTGGAGGTCACTGAACTTGGACCTCAACTGATCATGGCCCTCTGCTAAAGCACAGTAAGACTTTTTCAGTTCTTCAAGGATTGAACAATTGTGATCTATCACCATCATCTTCCACAAGTTCTCTAATGGCACCCACTTTTTTCTACATCTGCAATGAAAAATGGAATGATTGAGTTCCGGGGACAATTCTAATACCGAATCTTTTCTTGTGCAGGTTCGTGTCAAAAAATAAGAAAGTAACAAGAGAACTAAAGTAGGAAAACTTCTTGCTTCCATCTCTCTCATTATCCAGATTCAGTATACATGTTTAAAACCTTCACTAAGAAATTCATAGCTGCACAGTGGACATACACTTGTAACTTAATTTTTCCCAGTTAACACTATAAATAGCGCATTGACATTTTCCTGGAGATCATGACAAGTCTTATGAGAAAGAGGAGTGATACAATATCCAGGAAGCGTTCATACTTCCTGGGAATATTAGCTCGAATCAATATCGAGAGAGATTGAGGAGAATCTTGTTCGAATCAAGAACAAATGTGGCTTTAGGCTGTCCAAAGCTCATCCTCAGAGAAAACCAAACACTCAAGGCAGGCTTCTAGCTTTCAGAAAACAGGTTCTTTCTTGCCAAAGAGGGGGAAATTGTTAATGAACTAGCCAGGACTCCACTTGTGATTCCTTTCTGATGAAATGCAACTGAAACTGAGAAGGGGAAATGAAATCAGCTTATACAATCACTTGGGTCAAATCTAAACTGTGTGTACTTTTTCCATCCTTAATGGTAGGCATGGTCATCTAATGTCCTGTTTTTTATCAGGATCACAGGAGTTCTCGTGCTTCCATTCCCAGCTCCCCATCTCAACACCCATCAGCAAATAAACACGCGCAGATACATGTCACGTATCGAAAACAACAAGCCGAGCACGCGAGAACGAAGACCTCCAACACACTGGTAATGCAAAACACGAGCGAGTGAAGAGAGAGAGGAGAGAGAGATCTGACCGGAGAGCGTTTTGGAGCCACGGGGACTGGTGGGTCTTGGGGTGGATCTGCAAGCGCAACCCATGTACAGAAGAACTTCTCACTCGCCATTGTTTCGGATCACCGAGAAGAACAAGGTTCAGGACTCGTAGCCAGAAGAAGGATCAGAAGAAGGCTTGGGATCTGCTTGAAAAATCTCAGCAGGACCGAAACAAAAGAGGCACGTCAGAATTTCTGACAAAGCCCCTCCTCCTTAACGTTCCTCACCATACAAGCATTCCTTCCCATATTTCAAAATGCGCCGTTTTCATTGCAGCCTAATTAATTGCTCGTATTTCCTTTTATGGATGTTTCATTTGGGTCCATCCCGGTTGAGAACCTTCCCCAAATCAGATTTCCTTCACAACGAGATTATGACATCATAGTCGATCACTCGTAATCATTGGTATACTCTCAATTAGTATTCTATTTCAAATTCGATGTACACCGTACTTATTGAATGGATTCACCCAGAATCCCGAATCATAAAAGAGTCTACGTGTTCAATGCTGGAATCACTGATTCGACGCATATCTATCTCTTTCATTTTATTCATAATTTTATGAATTATGCCACTCGGGTAATTGTATTTTCCTCCTACCAATTCATGATGTGCGTATAAATTATTGTAGCCTTTTGCACAGTGCTTGTAACCAGGGTATATTGCTAGGCAAGCTAGTTACAAGTATTAGGGGAAGTACAGACTAACAACTAGGAGCCAAAACTCCGATGACCCACCCTAGACATAGGTTGCTAATATACAAGCCTATTTAGTGATAGCCATCCGAAGATGACGTGGAGTTCTCTTAAGGGTGAGCAACTTGGCCCACACGAACCGGGACTGCCTGGACCCACTGGGACCGGTGGTCCGGTTCTGATAGAGGTCCGGTCCGGTTCCCGGTTCCTCCTAAATTGGGACCGGGACATGGCGGTCCGGTTCCCGATTTTAGGACCGGACTGGTCTTTTTTTAAAATTTTTTTTTCCTAATTCGATCCGTGAATCTCTTTCGGTTCTTGGGCCTCTTATTTTTTTTTCTATTGGGAAGTCATTTTATATAGATATGAAGTTCTATAACGTTATTAATTTCAATAATTAGAGAATAATTTTGGTTATATTTTTTTTTTGTCGGGTCGGGTCCGGTTCGGTCCGGTCCGATCCATTGTCGGTCCGGTCCGGTCCGGTTCCCGGGATGGTCTGTCCGATTCCCGGTTTCGACAAAATTGGGAAACCGGACCACGGTCCGGTTCCCGATTCTTGAGGGGAACCGGACCGGGCCGGGAACCGATCACCCCTAATTCATCTTCCCCATCACTCCCTCCAGGTTGAGAGAAAATATTTTTCTTCCATTCATCTCAAGAGAATGCCCTCGAATTATTACGTCCAAGAGTTCAGGCAAAGTCTAGGGAGTCATGGAGTAACCAAAACGCATCTTAACTCTTAAGGGAGCAATCGCTTGAAGGAGAGAGACCATGGTGTCGCCAGAGCATGCGCGCATGATTTTTGGAGACGAGGAAACATGACTACAACTGCAGAAGAACTGCTTAGAGGCGGTTATATGGCACAACCGCTATAAATACGATCGTTCGTCTACTGGAGACACCCCGCGCAAAAAACACACAAATCTACTGTCTTCCAGTTATCTTTTACTTTCCACCGCATTTTTATTTTTGTTTCCAGACTCATGTCATCGATAAATTTCAGGCACGTTTATTAGTTGTAGTTTCCAAATACGTGCCGTCGATTAAATTCCATCGCGTATCTCTATCCTAGGTATTGCATCATCGATTAAATTCCGGGTTTGCACTTTTACGTTTTCAAGCTTTGTTGTCAATTAACTTCCGGAAACTTGTTTATGTTTGATTCCATCGAAATAGTGGCATTTTTCGAGTTTTTTTCATCGATTAAATTTTGGCACGGTTTGTGTACATACAATTATTTCGGAGTAAGTTACTGATGTTTCTATTCGTACAATGATAAATGGGCTTCCCTCATATTAATGTGGGCAATTGCATTCATCTGCTGATATCAAGGCTTTCTTTTTTGGCTTATCAAACTTCGAACATTCGCTATTTCTCGAGGCAATCCACGTCCGATGTATGAGAGTGAAGGATCCTACCACGATTCGAAAGGTATTCCTTACAGTAACTGACCACGTTATTCAAATGTACGAAGCCCCGTCTTCCTCGGCATTCTCATATGCTTTTTCCTTCATCAGACCCACCGCATGTCCTTTCTATTTGGTCTTTGTCATTCCAAATGAAACCGCTAAGGACTAGAAAACAGGAGACCTCTCTCTCTCTTTGCCCACCCTGTAGCCCCGCGTCCTCCACCGCAACCTCATCTAGAACGGGATCACCGGCTCACTGCCTCGGTAGAGGTGATCAATGGGGCCTTTCAGGCTCGAAACGGAAATGGGACAGGCTTGAGCAATACCCTTATACGAGAAAGCCCAATCAGACTCGTGCATTCAGATATAAATTCTACGTTATAATTGGATCCGGGAGAACATTAAAATCGACTTTCGGCTCGTCCAATGACCACCGTTGCTGCCGCCTCCACCACATCCGCCTTGGCTGTCACTCGGGTCATCTCCTTCCCCTCCCTCTCTATCTCCGTTACCAATCCCATTCCGACGGCGCCCACCATCCCACATCCAAGCGCAGGTGCTCATGCCATACTTATACGTTGGTTCTTCTCATCATTGAAGTCAGAGTGTGGGACTGACCGAATGAGAAAGACAAAAAAGAGTTTCGTTTCGTTGGAAAAACCAACGTAAATATCATATTGACTTTCTCTCGCCCTACTTCTAAAGATAGATGGAAAAGGGTTGAGACTGACTGTCTAAATTCTCCCCTCTCTAAAGTTGCGCAAGGCCGTGCCCCCAAAACAAAGCCCACACCCTCTTTTCCCCCCTTTCATGAAAGACCCTTGCCCTGCTTACTATTCATTTGTGGGCCGAGACCCTAGGGCCTTTTTTTTTTTTTTTCTCAAGAGGTGATTTCAAGAATCAACCTAATGACAAATCCGTAGCCCAAGTGACTCACAGCCTCCCTCTTGCCCAAAGCTATTCCTAGGAGAAGTGGCTCTTGAACTTTCTCTACTTCGAGATCATATTACTTGCGAAATTGAAATGTTCATAAATAGAAATTTTGAATTTGTAGATCATGAGTAGAGAATCAAATCAAATCAAATCGTGACATCCTATGAGAAATCTAAAATTAGTTTTTCTTAGTATAAAGTGAGTGAGAAAAAACAAATTTCAAAAATGATAGTTAATAACACGTTGTTCAAAGTATATGTAATAGTAAAGTAGATTTGAAAGTTCAAAATTGGCAAAAACAGGAACGTGCTTTGTTTCGAGAAGCATATCCTACTATTAGCCAGACGAAAGTTACAAAAGCTTTTTAAAGCTTGGGACGCACGATTACGTGCCGTGATCAGAATCATTCACCATTTAATAATGTTTGATTATGTATAGATAATATTATGACAAACCAAAGAAATGATTGCCAATCCACTTTCTTGAGTGAGATTAATTATTCGTAATTAATTCTTTCCATCACATGGAAATATTACGTAAAAAATGTTCCGGCTCAATAAATTTGGTGTAATATTTTTACTTTCGTTTTCTTTAATCTTATTATTATTATTATTAATCTCCGACTCTTTAGAGTTCGAAACCAACTTTACATTAGGTGCGACACGCCTCAATAGGTATAAATAACGTCGAAGCCAATGAAAATTATTAATAATTATAAAAAAAAAAGGTGCGCAAAACTCTTTGTCATTTTAGATGAGAGCTAGAATGAATTGCCCCCTTGATTAATCAAGCATGGCTCGCTTGTTCGTGTTTTACCATGAAATGAAGCGGAGAAAATGAACGTGTCGAACTTTAAAAAGATTAGACCAAAGAAAATTTTAAAAAAGAAAAGTCAAACCATTAAAGACGGTTTTACCCCCTCGTGGACATGCCAGCTATCCTAAGCAATTTGGTAATATGAGAATCTGGCTTGAATGGCCCCCTTTTCATCGTCACCCAACTTTGCTAAAATTTTCTTTTAGGTTCCATTTGTTTTACGAAAAATAAATAATTAAAATACTATTTTTCAAAAATTATCATCTATATCACTTGAAATAATTAATTAATAACAAATATTTCATTATCAATAACGAACTATGTCCAAATATTTATGTGAAACCAAATGGTCTCCTGTGACAGAAGAGACATTTGGCAATAAGCCTATGCTTGTGTGGAGAGAACAACATAATTGATTAAAGGAAAAATTTATCAAAAAAATCTTAACTTTTTTGTAACTGTGTCAATTCAGTTTATAAACCTTTTTTTTTTTGCCAATTAAGTCCAAAACTTTTGCATTTTTCCTAATTCAGTTTATCCAACCAATTTTGGCCGATCAGTATTGACGCGGTGCTAATGGAGCTAATGTGTCAATTTTTAGTTATGTATTTTTTTCTTTTTTCTTTTTTATATCCTTTTTTTCTAGTTCGCAGGGTCGGTGAATGGCCAAAGGCGAGGTCGGGCCAACTAGTCAAGCCTTGTCATGGCTGGGCGAGGCCTGCCTTGCCTCTAGCCAATTGCTGATTTGTTCGAGGATCGGCCAGAGGAATAAGGAGATGAAGAAACATAATAAATTTGAAAAAAATATTATAAAAAATTGTTATATCAATGTCGACCAACCAAAGTTAGCAAAATGACTGAATTAATACAAATATAAAATATTTAGGACTCAATTGGCCAAAAGATTTTATGACTGAAGTGGCGCAATTGCAATAGATTTATAATTTTTTTGATAATTCTCCCTTATTGAAGTGTATCGTACATCAAATATTCAACAAGAGCTACTTTGAGTGAGGTATTGTAACACAGTTGGGGAATCGGCTACCAGGATGTGTATTCCACAGCTCCCCTTTTCTGGATAAAAATATTTTCTGTTCATTTGCTTTTGTAAGCGGTCCAATCGATCATTTTTAGGAAATCGTATTTCAAAATTATTCATTTTCCAAAAAGCAATCACTCCATCAATCCAATAAGGAAAAGCTAAATGTATCATATGTTCTAAAATTTATTTAGGAAAGTGCAATAAATTCGAGGAACTTTCAAAAAATAGAATTTGGTCCTAAAACTCATTGAATCGGTGCTATTCAATCGTTTCATTAAAGCTTTCCAATGCACTTACGGAAAAGGCTGAAATGCCCTTTTTTTTTTCTTTTTACACGTGGTGTCGATGTGATGTCCCCATCAAATAACATAAAATTGAAAATTTTCAAAAATGAATAACCATAAAAAAAAACTGAAAAAGAAGGGTAAAAAAAATTAGTTCATCAAAATTGAAGGTAGTTTTAATTGTTCATCTTCTCCAGTTCGTTAACTAAATCAACGTGCATCATTATGATTGTTTAACAATTAAATTTTTACTAAATAATTAGCTGTTAATCTCTTTCAATTAAACGTTGAATAAAACTAGTTTCTTTTTAAAAGTTCATCTCCAACTTTCGTTAACAGATATAACTATTTGTCGTTAAAAATTCTTTGTGTGTAAGAGAAAAAGACTCACTGTTCATCTTCTTCTTTCGTTCTCTATTTAGTTCGTTATTTACAAATCTAAGTTGTTGGAAGCATGGAGCGCACATGTGTGAACACATAGATGAAGAGAGATGAGCTTACATGGTTGCGGAAAAGTGTAAAAAAAATCTTAAATATATTGCATTAGTATCACTTTAGCTATAAACCTTTCAGTTGAACCAACTTAGTTATAAGCATTTTTACATTAGTGCCAATTCAGTTTATCCGGTTAATTTAGGCCGTGACTTGCTCATGTAGACTCCGACATCTACATGAAACGGTTGGCATCGACGTGGATATTTTTTAATCATTTCATCTTGTAATGTTCCCTCTTTTTCCTTTTCTTGTTGCTAGTGGCGAGGCGAGGCTGACCTCTCCTAGGCAAGGGTCGGCCTCATGAAGCTACGCCTGGATTAGGGTGAGCACTGACAGAGGCCCCCCTTGCCAAATTGGCGAGGCTAGCGACCCAGTCTATGTCCATACCCCATCCATTTTCAAGCTTCTTGGTGAAGAAGATGAAATAGCCTCGCCCTCGCCTAGGTGAGGCAGGCAAGGCAACCCTGTCATGGGTGAGGGGGCCTTGCTAGCTCTCACCCTCGTCCAAGCATGCCCGACCCTCGCCTAGGTCGAGGCCAACCCTGGTCGGCCAGGCCTGTGGCCTATATCATGACAAATCGCCAAAGAAATTATTGCTAATCAATTTTCTTGAGTTCGATTAATTATGCATAATTAATTCTTTCCATCTAGTGAAAATGTTATGTCAAATTTCTTTATTTTTTTATAATTTTCTTCCACATTTAGAGTTTGGAACCATCTTCATATCCAACGGGGAACGCCTCCGCATGTATAAATAAATCGAAGGCATCTAAAATTTCCCATTATTATATTGAAAAATCCCTAAGAACTCTTTTATTTTAACAGAGAACTAGAATAACAGTTTGACTAATCGAGCGTGGCTTGCAAGCGATTGACCGTTGACCGAGCGTACGCTCCATGGTGTGGTCGGAATTTGAAGCGGACGGTCAACGTCGATTGAATTTTCCAAAACAAAGGGGGGAATATGCCTTGGACTCTTCTCCATGGAGTCCGTCTTTCTTTTTATTACTTTCAGGTACCGTAGTTGACCACCCTTTATTCCCGCACAAATCACACGTTTTCCCTATCGTGGTGATTGCATGTTGTCGTAAGCAATTAGGTAAATATGAGAATCCGCTTGAATGGCTTCCTTTTCATCATCACCAACTAAAAAACACCGTCGAAAGGCCGGCACGTCAAAGTTTTAAAATTGGGATATGTACGGTTGCAGTCCTAAAACTTTTCACGAAAATACAATTGGGTCTCCAAAATTTACAATAAGTAATCAAGTTTTAAAACTTATCAAATTGATGCAATCGAATTTTTCGTTAATGCTGTCCATTTAGACTAACGAAAATGCTGATTTGGCTTTTTTTAATAGATTCTCTTGCCTTCGTGGCGAAGACGTGGCTAAAACATGAAACATAAGGCAAAAAAATATTTTTTTGGCCTAAATTATGTTTTTAACACAAAAAATTAATTAGCTAAAATTGAAAAGTTAAAAGAAGTATTAAAAAAAAAAAAAAAACAAAGGAAGGAGAGTAGGCTCTTGCAATAGCAGCCTCGCCCAAGCTAAGGCAACCTTGTCGGGCATCATCAGGACAAGGATTACATTAGCAAAAGATGAAATCACCTCTACCTTGCCCTAGCTTGGGCGAGGATCGTTCTTGCTAGATCTTGGGAGGGGGTCCCTCAACCGTTGCTCGCCCTCGCCGAGGCATGACACAACGAGGCCAACCCTCGACGGTCGGCCACTGGCTAGGCAGAAATAGAAGAGAAAGAAAAATAAACACAAAAAAAAAAAATCAAAAAAAGCTGTCAAAAATTTTTACTAAAAAAATGTTCATGTCAATGTCGACAACACATGAAACTTGCAGAAAAGGTCGACCTTGAAAAAGCCTAGAAGCTGAGTCAACCACGGCCTTAGTCAATGAAACTGGAGCAGCCGTGACAACGGGACTCTCTTGCACATAAGACTCTCTGCGAGAGATTGTTGGAGATTGGAGACCAGAACCGGGTGTCATGTTCCGATAAGTACTCTCTCATCTCTACAGTCTGCAAGGGGGGGGGGGGGGGGGGGGAAATAAAGCGGTCGCTCGCTTCGCTCCGCAGATCTCGAGCAAATCCCCCACATCCATGGCGTGTCGCGGACGGCTCGAGGCTGCGGCGCGTCGTGCTCATCCCCAGCGTTCCTCTACGCTCCTCCTCCTCCTCCTCGCCGCCCGAGCCAAGTCGCTCACCTGGAGAGAGGTGCTCGGCTCCGGCCCCCGGTTCCTTCCCCGCCCACGCCTCCGCCTCGTCCTCCTCGCCGCCGCGATCGTAGCGGCTTCCTGATCGCGCGCCCAAGGACCGTCGAAGAAGATCGAGATGCACTCGCCGGAGTACTACGCCGCCTGCACCTTCGGAGGCATCCTCAGCTGCGGCCTCACTCACACGGCCGTCACTCCCCTCGACCTCGTCAAGTGTAATTATGCAGGTCACGGGCTTTGACTTTCTGGGAGATCTCGCTGACGTTTTTGGATTTTCTCTCCGTTTTTTTTGTTTTTCGAGTGCGTGATTTGATTTGTTCTGGAGACTGGATCCTTGCTTTCGTGTTCTGCAGATGCCTGTGTGTATGCATGTATAAATAAGCCGTACGCCTGATCTTTCCTTATTCGATTATCTCTCTGATTTTCATCGCGTGAGTCATTGGAAGGACTGCGATTGGTGTGCTTCCGTGAGATATTTTGATTCTGTGGCCTGCTTGATCGAGCCTTTATGCTATTCTCTGCAATGTTTCTGGTTTGTTCGCATTGCAAAAGGGAAATGACGTCTTTGTATGGAATATGGAAATTTGGCAAGTTTCTCTACGTGGTGGTCTACTTGTTTTTAAGTGGCTCTTCATTTTGGTGTTGAAATGTAGTAATTAATCTTATGAACTATATTGCACGGACACGCTATTTCAGGAGTTTTTCGTGTGTCGACACGGTCGCACGTGGTCGAACGTGTGCCGCGTTTTATGACACGCAGTCAACGAAACGGACTCATGTGTCCTGTGGTAACGTGGGAAAATTTCAACCTTTAAGGAGTGGTCGTCTTATTTGCTCAAATCTACAACCGAACTTAAGTCAGAGCCGGTTTAATTTCAATCTTATCTGTGGAATCATAAAAATATATTTTAGGGCATTTATTATTATTATTATTTGTTTTAAAATCATAAAATAATTATTTATCATGTATATATTAAAATATATATTTACTATAACAGTGTCCCAACGTATCGACAACTCTCTATTTTTTTTAAAATCACGTGTCGGTGTCCATGTCGGAGCGTATCCGCGTCAGTGCAACATAGCTTATGAATCATGTCTTGTGATATTTCAGATTGACCCTGCAAGTCAAGAGCATTTCATCTGGCTTCGGAACTCTATTTAAAGAGCAGTGGCGTCAAGGTTTTTTCAGGGGCGGGGGGGGTACCCACTCTGCTTGGCTATAGTGCCCAAGTGCCTGCAAGCTCGGCTTCTACGAGTACTTCAAGAAATATTACTCTGACATTGCTGGACCCGAGTATGCAACCAGTACAAGACACTGATCTACCTAGCGGGCTCTGCATCAGCTGAGTTCATAGCCGATGTTGCACTTTGCCCCTTCGAAGCGGTGAAGGTCAGAGTGCAAACTCAGCCTGGATTTGCAAGAGGTCTGTCAGATGATTGCCCAAGTACATAAAATCTGAAGGCGCTCTTGGGTATGTATCCAACACCTGCGGACATTTTGTTGGTTCAGCCAAGTCATAGCTTTGTTTTTTTTGTAACTTTCTCCTGCCTATGAATGCAGTTATACAAGGGCATTGTTCCTCTCTGGGGTCGTCAATACCATGTAGGTTTGGCAAATTACCTCTGTTTTTCTTTAGATATGTAGTGTCTTACCAAAGTAAAATATGCACAAAATTATCCTCTGCATGCTCAATTTCAAAGAGAACTTTCACGACGCACCAATGTTAAAACTTAGATTCACTGACAATTTTTTCATAATTTTCTGAAATTTAGTACTATTTAGATTTTGGCAAGCTTTCTTTTTATTCAGATCCAAACATATAGGCCCTAAGATAGTTTGGCTTGGGACTTTCTGTGCTGTTGTGGGGTTCCGTTCCCTGATCTACTTATTTACCAGCTTGCATAGGCTGGCTTCTCTTCAACTTTGAAATTTTACCAGCACTATCTGCTGGAACTTGATTAATTAATGATGCATTTTCTCGCAGATACGATGATGAAGTTTGCATCTTTCGAGACCATTGTTGAGATGACCTACAAATATGCTATTCCCCGACCGAAAGATCAGTGCAGCAAACCTCTGCAGCTCGGTATCAGTTTCGCCGGTGGTTATGTGGCAGGTATTTTCTGTGCGATCGTGTCTCATCCTGCCGACAATCTTGTCTCCTTCCTCAACATGCTAAGGGGAGCAACCGTCGGTGATGTGAGTGTTTCCACTTGCTGTATTTCCCTGTCCTTCGCTTCTTGGCTTGGATATGATATCAGATATCAGCTGCACTCACTACCGTTTGTTTTCTTTTCTTGTTGTGCAGGCTGTGAAGAAAATGGGTGTGGTGGGTCTCTTCACCCGTGGTCTTCCTCTCCGTATAGTCATGATCGGTACTCTTACTGGAGCCCAATGGGGATATCTACGACTCATTCAAAGTTTTTTTGTGGGACTGTAAGTTTTCCCCAGATATATTAGATCTCTTAAACTTAATTTCTGTATAAATTTGTTTGAATACTAATGACAACTCATTACGAATTCTAGGCCAACGACAGGCGGTGTCGCTCCAGCTGCTCCTGCCACCGCTTACGGAGCTTGCCAAGGTTTAGAATGTCTTAGTGACCAAGGGGATCAGCATTTGTCTCAGGCATGAAGACTTATCTGCAAATGGGAAGTGATAATGACAGTACATTTGCTGGAGCTGGTTTCAATGGCCCTCGAAGTGATTTGACTATTCTTTCATATTCGGAACTCAAGTGTTCAACTTTTACTTGGCTGATTTTTGTTGTGGGGAGGGTGGCTAGGTCCTTGTTTTGTAGCTAGGTCCTATGTTCTCAATCGTTCGGCTATGTTCATCACATGATGCTGTCATGCCTAATACTCTCCCTTAGCTCGACTATCAAGAAAGACTTCTATGCAAACGGAGGCAAACACTACTTACTCCCTCACTTGGACCACTACCTCGTTCAGCTAAGGAAGCATCAACAGATAAACAAACTTATACTAAACATGAAAATCAAAAGGAAGGTTTACCTTCAGATCATCTTCAATCTTCGTGACCGTTCCCTGAATTGTGTCGACCAACCTCCCTCAAGGGAGACATCGTGGGGTACTCGGCATCATCCCGGACAAACTTCCACGCAAGATCAAGGCTCAGTTCCTGACAGAAAAGATTGATTCTACATGCTAAAAGGTATACAAAAGATTTACATAAGCAATAATAGGAGGTTAGGTTCCTCCATTTCCCCAAAAGGCCCGAAATTGAATTTGTAACCGCACACGGCATCTATTTCTAAGATACCTTGTGACACAAGTAAGAACTCCGACACAATTAAGAACTAACACATACTTGTGAGGTAAGATCAATCGGCACACCATCCACTGTGAGAGAACTGCTCTCCACACCCGACCCCCTCTCCTAATCCTCGATTTGATGCCTGATCTTGTGCGACACGCCTTCCATGAAGCTATTTGACTGCGCGTCCATCCAATAACCCATATACCCAATTACCCACTCTACCGAAGAATCAGCAAATAAACAGCTCAGAATCCTTAAATTTCAATGGGTTGCAATGACCACAAAGACTGACCGACAACATCAATCCCAAACTACACAACGAAAAAAAACGCACACGCGAAAAACGAAAAGAAGAATCACCTTTGAGAGATCGTCGTTGAGAGCGAGGAGAGAGTCTAGGCTTCCATGCGGAGATTGGGTATATTGAACTGCAGAATTGGGTGGGATCACCTTCGAAGGATTCAACAAAGATCGGGGAAGGGGAAATGAGCAAGGTCCCGAGTCGGATCTCCAAGAAGAAAAGAAGAAGAAGAAGAATACCCTGGTAGAGAGGGGTGTCGAAGGCGTGCCTGGAGATCTGCTCCTGCGGCGTTCCACGGAGAGAGGTAGACATGGAAGCCCTGCACCGGAAGCGACACCAACCTAGTATCGGCTCGCCCATTGTCTTTGGAGCGGCTGATGACGAGGGAGGGGGGGGGGGGGGGGGGGGGGGGGGGGGGGGGGCGGGAGGATCAGCAACGAACGGAATCGGAGGCGGAGGGCATCTGAGTGGAGCGATGGGGCGAAGCTCCGTCGAGAAAACACATACCCACTCACACGAGTGGCTATCGTATTTTATCTAATAATAAAGAATCAGTTTTCAATAAAACTCCTTTTATTTGTTGTTAAAGTTGATTATCTAATTAATGGACATGTAGTTATGGGACTATTATAGCGGGTGAGCATGGATCCACGATAGAGCCCAGAAACAGAAACCCTATGATTCCGATTGGTTCTAGACTCGAGTAAACTAAGGTCCGATTCTCAATTCTGCCTTTCCAAAGAAACGCCGATTCCGATTTTAGTTCCTAGTTTTTTGCGGACACCGACTGGACTCATCCATTTTTAAACCCTAATTTCTACTATCTATTTCTACTTTTTTACTTCTATTCCTCACTTCTTCCTCAATGCAGCATGCCAGCTCATGGGG
>JAGVVM010020026.1:0-13333 GCA_019149425.1 Psidium friedrichsthalianum
AAGAGTATCCTTGTCGTATCCACTGTCCTGGGAATTCAGGCGGGATAGATAAGGTTATGAATTGTTCATTCATGGAGGCCATGATGGGGTGTTGGTCGAATTTGGACGACTGGACATACTCCTTAACAGCCTTAGGAGTATGCCTGATCAGCTCTTTAATGGTGCGAATGGGTGAAAAGGTAGGAGGTTTGGCAAAGGTAGCATATGGGTTCATGAGAGGAAGTTGGGTTTCTGAAATTTTTGCATCCTCATGATAGGTTACCTCATAGAGATAGTCTATCTTTGAAGCAGAAGTGTGATGAAGATCCGGGGGTGGTGACAAAGAAAGAGGAACTGAAACATGCGAGGGTTGATCATTTGTGGGTAACGAAGAGGTTTCAGATGAAGTCATGATTAAAGAATTCTTACCTCCGGCATTAACGAGCAAAATAAGTTTAAGTTATAAGGAAAACCACTTCGATGGCTCTGATACCAATGAGGGGCGGAGCTCCTCTCACCGGTCAGGATTCCTGAGTCCAGATAAATCAAAGCTCCGAGTCGATGAATCGAAGAGTCCTAACACAGGTATGGTATCCCGACCCCTTTTGGTAAATAAAATATTTTTTGCTCTAATTTGGTAAATATTTTTTTATCTTAATTTGGAAAAAAAATCCAAATTGACGTGTTAACCAACTGGCTTGAAATATGTCAAACACTCTTGGGAAGGGATAATCATGGTTAATAATAAAAAACTGAGAGAGGTATAAGGATGGTAGAGGTGACAAAGGGTCACATTCTTACAAAAGAAGCTCAGCTCACCAAACTTTGGACGTGCCCAACCCCAAAATGCTCGTGAATGTTACAACAGGCTTGTGAAATGCATTAGACCCAACCCTTGATCCCGATCGGCCATGATGTCTAAGTAGCACCGACACGCGACACGACATGACTCGATACATTGACACATCATTTCTGAAAAATAGAGAAGTTCCATATGTTGGGACATGTTATATTTAAAAAATATATTTTTATATATGCATGACAAGCAAAAATTAATTTTTTAGGCATGTGACCATGTTAGGATGGTGTTAAAAAAACTTATTTTTTTTTAGGAAAACAAAGTTGTATGGACTAAGCAAATGACACGATGGCTAGGGTTTTGGGTGCGAAAAGTTTGACCTAAAATAGAAGTAACGACTACCCATAAAAGAGCAGACGAAAGAGGACTGTAACCGACTTCATCATCTCATTTCTAGAGGTGTCAAATGGTGGGTTGGGCCGAGTTTGGGTCGGGTCAAATATGGTCTGACCCATATTGACCCGTCTAACCCGTCATAATCCATATTTAATGACCTATACGCCACCCGACCTGCAATTGACCCATACTCGACCTGATTCATTTTGACTCATATTACCTCATTTAACCTATTTTAGGTTCTTCACATGCGTATTACCTAGCTAAAAACTTCATACCAAATAAAAAAGAAAATTATAAAATAAAAATTATAAAATAAAAAATGTAAAAAAGCTGTAAATTGAAATACTTATAAATAAAAAAATACTTATTGATTGACAAATCATATGCTCCAATTACAAGAGCAAGTTTTAGCCAAATACAAGTTGAGAAGAGCTCTGTGTCTCTCAAATCTCTTGGACCTTCTTATAAGACATCAAGTGCAGTGAATCCCTTTGCATTTGAGCATTTGCTTCAATGCTAATGTAGGAAAGCAAATACTTCATGATCTACAAAATTTTCAACCATTCTTTTCAAAAATATAATAATCAAATTCACAAGTCTCTCTCTCAATGCCAATTCAATCAAGTGAACACTAAGAATCACGTACATAAAGCCAAGAAGGAAAAAAAAAACCAGCTTTCTCACCTCTAGTTGAATGACCTGCACCAACACTTGATCTATGTAGTGTAGATTCCCTGATCTTTCACTTGGCGAAAGAAAACCATATGCAACAACCATAGCATCTAACCAACATGTGCATTAAATCATGTGAGTAAACCAAGAGAAGAATGAGATGAAAAAAAAGGTACCTAATGCAAATAGTCCTCAAAGTTGACAATGAGGGACTCATCATTGAAATCTTTCTCAAGTGGAACTCCAAATAATCAATCTCTGGTGCATAGCTCGACCTCTACATTTTCAGGTGAAAGAGAACTACGATATTTATTTAGAATGCATCCTCTAATGCTAAAGGCCGACTCTGAGGCGATAGAAGTGATAGGAATGCTCAATATATCACATCCATAAGAGACAACTCGAGATACCGCTATAAATGAGCTTTCCAATAATCAAGGACATTGAGATTCAGATATTGTTTTCTATCAAGCCTATTCTCCTCCGAATACAAATCCAATTGTGACTTACTAGATTGTGATACAAAGTGTTCATTCTCGAATGCATCATACTCATCAAGATGGTCCCTATGTTCTCAAGAAAGGCCTCAACTGAAATGTTACCTTGACTACTTGAAGATGTAAAGCGATAAACTCTTAACGTAGAGGCTACATATTCATCAAAAAACATATAGAGTTTTTCTCGAATGCCTTGTACAAATTCTCCATGATCATCCATGCCCAACTTTGAATAGCAAAACTAGTGTAGCTTATAGTGAGGATCCAATATGGCTGCATAAGATAAGACACCACTATAACACTTCTATTACTTTTCAAACTTCTTTAGCATTGCTTTGACTATAGTTTTATAGCTACATCCTCACTACTACTCGCCTTTAGCAAACAAAGCTGGATTTGCCATACTCTATAGAAATATAAATTCGCTGGAGGATATCTAACTCTAGAGAAGAGATTAGAAATATCATAAAAGGGTTGCAATAAGAATACAATTTTCTACGCTTTGACCCAATCCTCAGATGATGGGCATGTGTGAAAGTTACTATCAATTAACTTCAAATGGGAAAATGCTTGTTTAAAGACCAAAGCACCTTGAAGCATTAGATATGTAGAGTTTCATCTAGTAGCCACATCTTGACGTACCTTTTTACCCATCTTCAAGCATGATTGTGATATACATTCAGCAAATTTCACTCTCCTCCCCTGTGTAGCTCTCACATATTTCACAGATTTTTTTGATATTTTGCAATGATCTGTCAATCATCTTTAGACCTTCTTGCGCAATGAGATTCAAAATGTGTGCACCACAACGCACATGAAAAAACTAACCATCACATAACAAAGATGATTTCATAGGTGTATTTTCCAAATATCAACATACTATCATTGTATGATGCATTATCCAATGTAGTACTGAAAATCCTCCTCTCAATGCCTGACTCTCTCAACTAAGTTTGCAATTTTTCTAGTAGAATGGTGCCACTATATGGAGGTGGCACATAGAAGAAGCACAAAGGTTTTGCATGTAATTCTCAATTCTCATCATGTAATGTGCAGTGATAGTCATATAATGATCAGTTGTAATAGAAGTCCATAGATTAGAAGTCAAACATATTCTACTTGAAAGTGACACTAAATTTGATTTCAAGTTTCTCTTCTCTTTCTCATAAACTTTTATGACATCACTTCTTACTGTATTTCTTGATATGTGCTTCATATGGGGGTTGAGGTAACTAAACAGCTCTCTAGTAGTCTCATGCTCTACAAAAGAGTAGGTGCAATTGTGCTTGATTATTGCTTTTACTAACTTCCCTCTAAACATGGCTTGATCAAATCATTCCGTGGAACCACCAATATCGGCCTCTCGATTGCAATAATTATCTAAATGACACAACATATTTTTTGTCCCATGGCTAGCCATGTAAGTTTGTTCGCACCACTTATAGTTGGCCTTTTCCTTGCCATCCTCATCCATGAATCTTTCAAATTCAGGCCATACAGTACAAGTGAATCTTTTCGATCGTTTAGAGCAAATAGAATTATTTTCCTCATCCTCATGAACTAAGGATGCAACTCTATGTCTCTTAGATCTTTCTGTAGTTGAACACTCTTTTGGATCCTTGTTAGATCTTGATATGTTAACTAACTAGTTAGAGAAAACGTGAATTAGAGCAACTTGTAAAAACTAAAAGAAAAGATAACATTCACAATTTCCAGTCCCCTTTAATTTCCAAAAAAAGAAAAGTTACTTAGTTCAATTAGTACAATGCATTGTCAAAGCAATCAATCTTCCCATACTATAGCTAGAAAAATATGCAGCATTTTATAAGCCTTACCCTTCATTGATGCTAAGAATCTTATGCTGATGCTAGTGACTACGTAATTTACTGATAATCAGGTATCTTAAGAAGGGAGAACCACTTATAGGAACTAGACTAGGTTTCCTTGAATTTGCAAAGCTGAAAATTAAATAGGTTCAGAATTGTATTAGTCACAAGACCTCATGAATAGATCTAGTGGGTCCGACATTTCCATATCCACATGCTCAGACGGATGTTGCACACATGTATTACTGGTCTTTGAACCAACACTTGAATTGACTTGGAGTTGTTCATGATGCACAGAGTCATCTTTCGATGGTGAAACTGCTTTGGATGGTCCATCCCTGAATGATAAGTGTATTTCTTCCTGTTCAGAGTCTTGCTTCTCACCCTCACTTTGTTGGATCTAGTTGGGGCTCTCAGCATCAGAGCTCGAGGACACAAGGTGATGATGTTCATTATGAGAATCATGCTCACTTATCCCGTCCCCCCCCCCCACCCCAATTGATTTACTCCATGAAGGCAAACTAGGACCAGTTAAGACATGCTCATACTCAGTACTAGGGACCAGAGATTCACTCTTGCCACCCAATTTATCATTCATGGGCTGTTCATCTTTAGAGGCATTTTCTTCAGCGTTCTCAGCAATTTCCCTATAGCTCAATTCATCTTCATTTTCAACATGCACCTTCGAAGCAGCTATAAACATCTCTTCATAGTCGGGTGCCTCTTTCCACTCGATTAGATCAAGTAGTTTCATGATGAACCAGCCACTAACCGCATTGATTGCAAGCTCATGAAAGCTCCTACCCTCCCAATGCCTCCACAAGTTGAACACACTATCGCCTCGACATCGGGTTGATAGCCATGCCCATTACAAGAATCACAAGGAACATATGCTTTAAAGGATAGATCTTTTGTGCACCCCTCAGTAGCCTGTCATACTTCGCTTTTTTTTCAAAACTTTGCAAAGTCTTATAAGCATCTCTTATCTCTTGAAATTTCCTATTTGCAGAAGGATTTTCTTATTTGCGTCGGGATGGTGCTTCTTTACAAGCATATGAAAGCCTTCTTGATCTCATCTCGACTGGCATTCTCCGAAACACCAAGAATGTTGTAATAGCTTCATTTCGAGTAGCGACAAGAACCTTCATTGTCCATAGAAAGCCTCTACATCATCTGACATGATGTCTCCTTCAAGCCAAGCCACAATGCCACTTTGCTCTGTGCTCAGCCCTATTATGACCTTGGTAATCAATTGCAACCTGCTGACTTTATTGCACCTTTGCTTGGTCCAGTGGACTGCTGTATTGTCAGACGGGGAGCTCAGCATGTAGATTGTGACATCCTGAGTTTCGATCCATTTTTCCAGAATTTGAATACAAAATGGTTATTTCATGGAGGCACTATAAATGAATCTCATTTGGAGCTGGCCACTCTGAGATGACTAACCAAAGGGGAAAGGCTAGCTAGAAATATAAGCACGTAGGTCAAATGATTGATACGCGTGACTCCTAAAAGCTACTCGTTAGTTTGAGAATTTATTTAAAGCTGTCATCTTATGAATGAGGCCGCGAATTGAGTTCCGAAAAAGGACAATCGACTCTCAAGAGTGTTACGGAGGTTGAAATTGGATGTCGCCTCGAAAGGCGTGAATTGACAAAGTGGCATTGGAATGCCTAGAGAAAAGGGCAAAATTGAAAATTGCCATCTCGCCCCTGTCTTGTGCTAGAATCCATGGCTAGAGAGTGTTAGTAATTTTAGCGAGGTTAGAAAATTTGTTCGGTGGCATTTCGAGTTATTTTTTTATCGCAATTGAGCCAAATCAACACTGATTAAGCACCTACCGATCCTGAAATTTCACGATTTTTGAGAAATGTCTCATTGGACACCTTTTTGACCATTTTGACTAGCTTTGACAGAAAATTATTGATGCCCAAGCTTTATCAGTCCGAAAATTCACTGATAGCTCAAAAATCAGTCGATTCGTTCAGTTTTATGTCATTTTCGATGAATAGTGACTCAAATAATTGAGCACAAAGCCATAAATCTGCTCTCTTTCTCTCTCTCCTCCATAATTATCACTAGATTCTCTCTCCTCTCTCTCTCTCTCTAAAATTTTCGGATTTTCTCTCTATCTCTTTGCTAGCTTCAGATTTCTGCAGCCAACTTCAATCAGCCGCGGACGAAAATCCGGCTGTTTGATTTTCGTGATTTTCAGCTTCGATTCGAGATCATTTGACCTTTTAAATCTGCTTCGCCGTTTCAGTCGACGAACTAGTTTTCTGTTACCCGAGTTTGATATATAGCCCACGTTGATATATGTTAATCCCAGTGACTCCTAGAGCTCATTTTGAAGTGAAAATATTGATTTTTAGCTTGAGAACCACCCCGTTCAGCCCTTGATCAGCCCCGATTTGGACTAAATCCACCGGAATCCATCGTGTTTTTTCGGTTGCCTCTCTGCTTTTCCTCCTCCTCCCCCCCCCCCCCCCCCCCCCCCCCCCCCCCTCCCCCCCCCCCCCCCCTTGTTGGGATGAGAGACGATTCGAAAAAACACGATGGATTCCGGTGGATTTAGTCCAAATCGGGGCTGATCAAGGGCTGAACGGGGTGGTTCTCAAGCTAAAAATCAATATTTTCACTTCAAAATGAGCTCTAGGAGTCACTGGGATTAACATATATCAACGTGGGCTATATATCAAACTCGGGTAACAGAAAACTAGTTCGTCGACTGAAACGGCGAAGCAGATTTAAAAGGTCAAATGATCTCGAATCGAAGCTGAAAATCACGAAAATCAAACAGCCGGATTTTCGTCCGCGGCTGATTGAAGTTGGCTGCAGAAATCTGAAGCTAGCAAAGAGATAGAGAGAAAATCCGAAAATTTTAGAGAGAGAGAGAGAGGAGAGAGAATCTAGTGATAATTATGGAGGAGAGAGAGAAAGAGAGCAGATTTATGGCTTTGTGCTCAATTATTTGAGTCACTATTCATCGAAAATGACATAAAACTGAACGAATCGACTGATTTTTGAGCTATCAGTGAATTTTCGGACTGATAAAGCTTGGGCATCAATAATTTTCTGTCAAAGCTAGTCAAAATGGTCAAAAAGGTGTCCAATGAGACATTTCTCAAAAATCGTGAAATTTCAGGATCGGTAGGTGCTTAATCAGTGTTGATTTGGCTCAATTGCGATAAAAAAATAACTCGAAATGCCACCGAACAAATTTTCTAACCTCGCTAAAATTACTAACACTCTCTAGCCATGGATTCTAGCACAAGACAGGGGCGAGATGGCAATTTTCAATTTTGCCCTTTTCTCTAGGCATTCCAATGCCACTTTGTCAATTCACGCCTTTCGAGGCGACATCCAATTTCAACCTCCGTAACACTCTTGAGAGTCGATTGTCCTTTTTCGGAACTCAATTCGCGGCCTCATTCATAAGATGACAGCTTTAAATAAATTCTCAAACTAACGAGTAGCTTTTAGGAGTCACGCGTATCAATCATTTGACCTACGTGCTTATATTTCTAGCTAGCCTTTCCCCTTTGGTTAGTCATCTCAGAGTGGCCAGCTCCAAATGAGATTCATTTATAGTGCCTCCATGAAATAACCATTTTGTATTCAAATTCTGGAAAAATGGATCGAAACTCAGGATGTCACAATCTACATGCTGAGCTCCCCGTCTGACAATACAGCAGTCCACTGGACCAAGCAAAGGTGCAATAAAGTCAGCAGGTTGCAATTGATTACCAAGGTCATAATAGGGCTGAGCACAGAGCAAAGTGGCATTGTGGCTTGGCTTGAAGGAGACATCATGTCAGATGATGTAGAGGCTTTCTATGGACAATGAAGGTTCTTGTCGCTACTCGAAATGAAGCTATTACAACATTCTTGGTGTTTCGGAGAATGCCAGTCGAGATGAGATCAAGAAGGCTTTCATATGCTTGTAAAGAAGCACCATCCCGACGCAAATAAGAAAATCCTTCTGCAAATAGGAAATTTCAAGAGATAAGAGATGCTTATAAGACTTTGCAAAGTTTTGAAAAAAAAGCGAAGTATGACAGGCTACTGAGGGGTGCACAAAAGATCTATCCTTTAAAGCATATGTTCCTTGTGATTCTTGTAATGGGCATGGCTATCAACCCGATGTCGAGGCGATAGTGTGTTCAACTTGTGGAGGCATTGGGAGGGTAGGAGCTTTCATGAGCTTGCAATCAATGCGGTTAGTGGCTGGTTCATCATGAAACTACTTGATCTAATCGAGTGGAAAGAGGCACCCGACTATGAAGAGATGTTTATAGCTGCTTCGAAGGTGCATGTTGAAAATGAAGATGAATTGAGCTATAGGGAAATTGCTGAGAACGCTGAAGAAAATGCCTCTAAAGATGAACAGCCCATGAATGATAAATTGGGTGGCAAGAGTGAATCTCTGGTCCCTAGTACTGAGTATGAGCATGTCTTAACTGGTCCTAGTTTGCCTTCATGGAGTAAATCAATTGGGGTGGGGGGGGGGGGACGGGATAAGTGAGCATGATTCTCATAATGAACATCATCACCTTGTGTCCTCGAGCTCTGATGCTGAGAGCCCCAACTAGATCCAACAAAGTGAGGGTGAGAAGCAAGACTCTGAACAGGAAGAAATACACTTATCATTCAGGGATGGACCATCCAAAGCAGTTTCACCATCGAAAGATGACTCTGTGCATCATGAACAACTCCAAGTCAATTCAAGTGTTGGTTCAAAGACCAGTAATACATGTGTGCAACATCCGTCTGAGCATGTGGATATGGAAATGTCGGACCCACTAGATCTATTCATGAGGTCTTGTGACTAATACAATTCTGAACCTATTTAATTTTCAGCTTTGCAAATTCAAGGAAACCTAGTCTAGTTCCTATAAGTGGTTCTCCCTTCTTAAGATACCTGATTATCAGTAAATTACGTAGTCACTAGCATCAGCATAAGATTCTTAGCATCAATGAAGGGTAAGGCTTATAAAATGCTGCATATTTTTCTAGCTATAGTATGGGAAGATTGATTGCTTTGACAATGCATTGTACTAATTGAACTAAGTAACTTTTCTTTTTTTGGAAATTAAAGGGGACTGGAAATTGTGAATGTTATCTTTTCTTTTAGTTTTTACAAGTTGCTCTAATTCACGTTTTCTCTAACTAGTTAGTTAACATATCAAGATCTAACAAGGATCCAAAAGAGTGTTCAACTACAGAAAGATCTAAGAGACATAGAGTTGCATCCTTAGTTCATGAGGATGAGGAAAATAATTCTATTTGCTCTAAACGATCGAAAAGATTCACTTGTACTGTATGGCCTGAATTTGAAAGATTCATGGATGAGGATGGCAAGGAAAAGGCCAACTATAAGTGGTGCGAACAAACTTACATGGCTAGCCATGGGACAAAAAATATGTTGTGTCATTTAGATAATTATTGCAATCGAGAGGCCGATATTGGTGGTTCCACGGAATGATTTGATCAAGCCATGTTTAGAGGGAAGTTAGTAAAAGCAATAATCAAGCACAATTGCACCTACTCTTTTGTAGAGCATGAGACTACTAGAGAGCTGTTTAGTTACCTCAACCCCCATATGAAGCACATATCAAGAAATACAGTAAGAAGTGATGTCATAAAAGTTTATGAGAAAGAGAAGAGAAACTTGAAATCAAATTTAGTGTCACTTTCAAGTAGAATATGTTTGACTTCTAATCTATGGACTTCTATTACAACTGATCATTATATGACTATCACTGCACATTACATGATGAGAATTGAGAATTACATGCAAAACCTTTGTGCTTCTTCTATGTGCCACCTCCATATAGTGGCACCATTCTACTAGAAAAATTGCAAACTTAGTTGAGAGAGTCAGGCATTGAGAGGAGGATTTTCAGTACTACATTGGATAATGCATCATACAATGATAGTATGTTGATATTTGGAAAATACACCTATGAAATCATCTTTGTTATGTGATGGTTAGTTTTTTCATGTGCGTTGTGGTGCACACATTTTGAATCTCATTGCGCAAGAAGGTCTAAAGATGATTGACAGATCATTGCAAAATATCAAAAAAATCTGTGAAATATGTGAGAGCTACACAGGGGAGGAGAGTGAAATTTGCTGAATGTATATCACAATCATGCTTGAAGATGGGTAAAAAGGTACGTCAAGATGTGGCTACTAGATGAAACTCTACATATCTAATGCTTCAAGGTGCTTTGGTCTTTAAACAAGCATTTTCCCATTTGAAGTTAATTGATAGTAACTTTCACACATGCCCATCATCTGAGGATTGGGTCAAAGCGTAGAAAATTGTATTCTTATTGCAACCCTTTTATGATATTTCTAATCTCTTCTCTAGAGTTAGATATCCTCCAGCGAATTTATATTTCTATAGAGTATGGCAAATCCAGCTTTGTTTGCTAAAGGCGAGTAGTAGTGAGGATGTAGCTATAAAACTATAGTCAAAGCAATGCTAAAGAAGTTTGAAAAGTAATAGAAGTGTTATAGTGGTGTCTTATCTTATGCAGCCATATTGGATCCTCACTATAAGCTACACTAGTTTTGCTATTCAAAGTTGGGCATGGATGATCATGGAGAATTTGTACAAGGCATTCGAGAAAAACTCTATATGTTTTTTGATGAATATGTAGCCTCTACGTTAAGAGTTTATCGCTTTACATCTTCAAGTAGTCAAGGTAACATTTCAGTTGAGGCCTTTCTTGAGAACATAGGGACCATCTTGATGAGTATGATGCATTCGAGAATGAACACTTTGTATCACAATCTAGTAAGTCACAATTGGATTTGTATTCGGAGGAGAATAGGCTTGATAGAAAACAATATCTGAATCTCAATGTCCTTGATTATTGGAAAGCTCATTTATAGCGGTATCTCGAGTTGTCTCTTATGGATGTGATATATTGAGCATTCCTATCACTTCTATCGCCTCAGAGTCGGCCTTTAGCATTAGAGGATGCATTCTAAATAAATATCGTAGTTCTCTTTCACCTGAAAATGTAGAGGTCGAGCTATGCACCAGAGATTGATTATTTGGAGTTCCACTTGAGAAAGATTTCAATGATGAGTCCCTCATTGTCAACTTTGAGGACTATTTGCATTAGGTACCTTTTTTTTCATCTCATTCTTCTCTTGGTTTACTCACATGATTTAATGCACATGTTGGTTAGATGCTATGGTTGTTGCATATGGTTTTCTTTCGCCAAGTGAAAGATCAGGGAATCTACACTACATAGATCAAGTGTTGGTGCAGGTCATTCAACTAGAGGTGAGAAAGCTGGTTTTTTTTTTCCTTCTTGGCTTTATGTACGTGATTCTTAGTGTTCACTTGATTGAATTGGCATTGAGAGAGAGACTTGTGAATTTGATTATTATATTTTTGAAAAGAATGGTTGAAAATTTTGTAGATCATGAAGTATTTGCTTTCCTACATTAGCATTGAAGCAAATGCTCAAAATGCAAAGGGATTCACTGCACTTGATGTCTTATAAGAAGGTCCAAGAGATTTGAGAGACACAGAGCTCTTCTCAACTTGTATTTGGCTAAAACTTGCTCTTGTAATTGGAGCATATGATTTGTCAATCAATAAGTATTTTTTTATTTATAAGTATTTCAATTTACAGCTTTTTTACATTTTTTATTTTATAATTTTTATTTTATAATTTTCTTTTTTATTTGGTATGAAGTTTTTAGCTAGGTAATACGCATGTGAAGAACCTAAAATAGGTTAAATGAGGTAATATGAGTCAAAATGAATCAGGTCGAGTATGGGTCAATTGCAGGTCGGGTGGCGTATAGGTCATTAAATATGGATTATGACGGGTTAGACGGGTCAATATGGGTCAGACCATATTTGACCCGACCCAAACTCGGCCCAACCCACCATTTGACACCTCTAGAAATGAGATGATGAAGTCGGTTACAGTCCTCTTTCGTCTGCTCTTTTATGGGTAGTCGTTACTTCTATTTTAGGTCAAACTTTTCGCACCCAAAACCCTAGCCATCGTGTCATTTGCTTAGTCCATACAACTTTGTTTTCCTAAAAAAAAATAAGTTTTTTTAACACCATCCTAACATGGTCACATGCCTAAAAAATTAATTTTTGCTTGTCATGCATATATAAAAATATATTTTTTAAATATAACATGTCCCAACATATGGAACTTCTCTATTTTTCAGAAATGATGTGTCAATGTATCGAGTCATGTCGTGTCGCGTGTCGGTGCTACTTAGACATCATGGCCGATCGGGATCAAGGTTGGGTCTAATGCATTTCACAAGCCTGTTGTAACATTCACGAGCATTTTGGGGTTGGGCACGTCCAAAGTTTGGTGAGCTGAGCTTCTTTTGTAAGAATGTGACCCTTTGTCACCTCTACCATCCTTATACCTCTCTCAGTTTTTTATTATTAACCATGATTATCCTTCCCAAGAGTGTTTGACATATTTCAAGCCAGTTGGTTAACACGTCAATTTGGATTTTTTTTCCAAATTAAGATAAAAAAATATTTACCAAATTAGAGCAAAAAATATTTTATTTACCAAAAGGGGGTCGGGATACCATACCTGTGTTAGGACTCTTCGATTCATCGACTCGGAGCTTTGATTTATCTGGACTCAGGAATCCTGACCGGTGAGAGGAGCTCCGCCCCTCATTGGTATCAGAGCCATCGAAGTGGTTTTCCTTATAACTTAAACTTATTTTGCTCGTTAATGCCGGAGGTAAGAATTCTTTAATCATGACTTCATCTGAAACCTCTTCGTTACCCACAAATGATCAACCCTCGCAGTGTTCAGTTCCTCTTCTTTGTCACCACCCCCGGATCTTCATCACACTTCTGCTTCAAAGATAGACTATCTCTATGAGGTAAACCTATCATGAGGATGCAAAAATTTCAGAAACCCAACTTCCTCTCATGAAACCATATGCTACCTTTGCCAAACCTCCTACCTTTTCACCCATTCGCACCATTAAAGAGCTGATCAGGCATACTCCTAAGGCTGTTAAGGAGTATGTCCAGTCGTCCAAAATCGACCAACCCCATCATGGCCTCCATGAATGAACAATCATAACCTTATCTATCCCGCCTGAATTCCCAGGACAGTGGATACGACAAGGATACTCTT
>JAGVVM010020027.1:0-29851 GCA_019149425.1 Psidium friedrichsthalianum
AAATTACTAACAACTCTCTAGCCATGGATTCTAGCACAAGACAGGGGCGAGATGGCAATTTTCAATTTTGCCCTTTTCTCTAGGCATTCCAATGCCTTTGTCAATTCACGCTTTCGAGGCGACATCCAATTTCAACCTCCGTAACACTCTTGAGAGTCGATTGTCCTTTTTCGGAACTCAATTCGCGGCCTCATTCATAGATGACAGCTTTAAATAAATTCTCAAACTAACGAGTAGCTTTTAGGAGTCACGCGTATCAATCATTTGACCTACGTGCTTATATTTCTAGCTAGCCTTTCCCCTTTGGTTAGTCATCTCAGAGTGGCCAGCTCCAAATGAGATTCATTTATAGTGCCTCCATGAAATAACCATTTTGTATTCAAATTCTGGAAAAATGGATCGAAACTCAGGATGTCACAATCTACATGCTGAGCTCCCCGTCTGAAATACAGCAGTCCACTGGACCAAGCAAAGGTGCAATAAAGTCAGCAGGTTGCAATTGATTACCAAGGTCATAATAGGGCTGAGCACAGAGCAAAGTGGCATTGTGGCTTGGCTTGAAGGAGACATCATGTCAGATGATGTAGAGGCTTTCTATGGACAATGAAGGTTCTTGTCGCTACTCGAAATGAAGCTATTACAACATTCTTGGTGTTTCGGAGAATGCCAGTCGAGATGAGATCAAGAAGGCTTTCATATGCTTGTAAAGAAGCACCATCCCGACGCAAATAAGAAAATCCTTCTGCAAATAGGAAATTTCAAGAGATAAGAGATGCTTATAAGACTTTGCAAAGTTTTGAAAAAAAAGCGAAGTATGACAGGCTACTGAGGGGTGCACAAAAGATCTATCCTTTAAAGCATATGTTCCTTGTGATTCTTGTAATGGGCATGGCTATCAACCCGATGTCGAGGCGATAGTGTGTGTTCAACTTGTGGAGGCATTGGGAGGGTAGGAGCTTTCATGAGCTTGCAATCAATGCGGTTAGTGGCTGGTTCATCATGAAACTACTTGATCTAATCGAGTGGAAAGAGGCACCCGACTATGAAGAGATGTTTATAGCTGCTTCGAAGGTGCATGTTGAAAATGAAGATGAATTGAGCTATAGGGAAATTGCTGAGAACGCTGAAGAAAATGCCTCTAAAGATGAACAGCCCATGAATGATAAATTGGGTGGCAAGAGTGAATCTCTGGTCCCTAGTACTGAGTATGAGCATGTCTTAACTGGTCCTAGTTTGCCTTCATGGAGTAAATCAATTGGGGTGGGGGGGGGGGACGGGATAAGTGAGCATGATTCTCATAATGAACATCATCACCTTGTGTCCTCGAGCTCTGATGCTGAGAGCCCCAACTAGATCCAACAAAGTGAGGGTGAGAAGCAAGACTCTGAACAGGAAGAAATACACTTATCATTCAGGGATGGACCATCCAAAGCAGTTTCACCATCGAAAGATGACTCTGTGCATCATGAACAACTCCAAGTCAATTCAAGTGTTGGTTCAAAGACCAGTAATACATGTGTGCAACATCCGTCTGAGCATGTGGATATGGAAATGTCGGACCCACTAGATCTATTCATGAGGTCTTGTGACTAATACAATTCTGAACCTATTTAATTTTCAGCTTTGCAAATTCAAGGAAACCTAGTCTAGTTCCTATAAGTGGTTCTCCCTTCTTAAGATACCTGATTATCAGTAAATTACGTAGTCACTAGCATCAGCATAAGATTCTTAGCATCAATGAAGGGTAAGGCTTATAAAATGCTGCATATTTTTTCTAGCTATAGTATGGGAAGATTGATTGCTTTGACAATGCATTGTACTAATTGAACTAAGTAACTTTTCTTTTTTTGGAAATTAAAGGGGACTGGAAATTGTGAATGTTATCTTTTCTTTTAGTTTTTACAAGTTGCTCTAATTCACGTTTTCTCTAACTAGTTAGTTAACATATCAAGATCTAACAAGGATCCAAAAGAGTGTTCAACTACAGAAAGATCTAAGAGACATAGAGTTGCATCTTAGTAGTTCATGAGGATGAGGAAAATAATTCTATTTGCTCTAAACGATCGAAAAGATTCACTTGTACTGTATGGCCTGAATTTGAAAGATTCATGGATGAGGATGGCAAGGAAAAGGCCAACTATAAGTGGTGCGAACAAACTTACATGGCTAGCCATGGGACAAAAAATATGTTGTGTCATTTAGATAATTATTGCAATCGAGAGGCCGATATTGGTGGTTCCACGGAATGATTTGATCAAGCCATGTTTAGAGGGAAGTTAGTAAAAGCAATAATCAAGCACAATTGCACCTACTCTTTTGTAGAGCATGAGACTACTAGAGAGCTGTTTAGTTACCTCAACCCCCATATGAAGCACATATCAAGAAATACAGTAAGAAGTGATGTCATAAAAGTTTATGAGAAAGAGAAGAGAAACTTGAAATCAAATTTAGTGTCACTTTCAAGTAGAATATGTTTGACTTCTAATCTATGGACTTCTATTACAACTGATCATTATATGACTATCACTGCACATTACATGATGAGAATTGAGAATTACATGCAAAACCTTTGTGCTTCTTCTATGTGCCACCTCCATATAGTGGCACCATTCTACTAGAAAAATTGCAAACTTAGTTGAGAGAGTCAGGCATTGAGAGGAGGATTTTCAGTACTACATTGGATAATGCATCATACAATGATAGTATGTTGATATTTTGGAAAATACACCTATGAAATCATCTTTGTTATGTGATGGTTAGTTTTTTCATGTGCGTTGTGGTGCACACATTTTGAATCTCATTGCGCAAGAAGGTCTAAAGATGATTGACAGATCATTGCAAAATATCAAAAAAATCTGTGAAATATGTGAGAGCTACACAGGGGAGGAGAGTGAAATTTGCTGAATGTATATCACAATCATGCTTGAAGATGGGTAAAAAGGTACGTCAAGATGTGGCTACTAGATGAAACTCTACATATCTAATGCTTCAAGGTGCTTTGGTCTTTAAACAAGCATTTTCCCATTTGAAGTTAATTGATAGTAACTTTCACACATGCCCATCATCTGAGGATTGGGTCAAAGCGTAGAAAATTGTATTCTTATTGCAACCCTTTTATGATATTTCTAATCTCTTCTCTAGAGTTAGATATCCTCCAGCGAATTTATATTTCTATAGAGTATGGCAAATCCAGCTTTGTTTGCTAAAGGCGAGTAGTAGTGAGGATGTAGCTATAAAACTATAGTCAAAGCAATGCTAAAGAAGTTTGAAAAGTAATAGAAGTGTTATAGTGGTGTCTCTATCTTATGCAGCCATATTGGATCCTCACTATAAGCTACACTAGTTTTGCTATTCAAAGTTGGGCATGGATGATCATGGAGAATTTGTACAAGGCATTCGAGAAAAACTCTATATGTTTTTTGATGAATATGTAGCCTCTACGTTAAGAGTTTATCGCTTTACATCTTCAAGTAGTCAAGGTAACATTTCAGTTGAGGCCTTTCTTGAGAACATAGGGACCATCTTGATGAGTATGATGCATTCGAGAATGAACACTTTGTATCACAATCTAGTAAGTCACAATTGGATTTGTATGGAGGAGAATAGGCTTGATAGAAAACAATATCTGAATCTCAATGTCCTTGATTATTGGAAAGCTCATTTATAGCGGTATCTCGAGTTGTCTCTTATGGATGTGATATATTGAGCATTCCTATCACTTCTATCGCCTCAGAGTCGGCCTTTAGCATTAGAGGATGCATTCTAAATAAATATCGTAGTTCTCTTTCACCTGAAAATGTAGAGGTCGAGCTATGCACCAGAGATTGATTATTTGGAGTTCCACTTGAGAAAGATTTCAATGATGAGTCCCTCATTGTCAACTTTGAGGACTATTTGCATTAGGTACCTTTTTTTTCATCTCATTCTTCTCTTGGTTTACTCACATGATTTAATGCACATGTTGGTTAGATGCTATGGTTGTTGCATATGGTTTTCTTTCGCCAAGTGAAAGATCAGGAATCTACACTACATAGATCAAGTGTTGGTGCAGGTCATTCAACTAGAGGTGAGAAAGCTGGTTTTTTTTTTCCTTCTTGGCTTTATGTACGTGATTCTTAGTGTTCACTTGATTGAATTGGCATTGAGAGAGAGACTTGTGAATTTGATTATTATATTTTTGAAAAGAATGGTTGAAAATTTTGTAGATCATGAAGTATTTGCTTTCCTACATTAGCATTGAAGCAAATGCTCAAATGCAAAGGGATTCACTGCACTTGATGTCTTATAAGAAGGTCCAAGAGATTTGAGAGACACAGAGCTCTTCTCAACTTGTATTTGGCTAAAACTTGCTCTTGTAATTGGAGCATATGATTTGTCAATCAATAGTATTTTTTTATTTATAAGTATTTCAATTTACAGCTTTTTTACATTTTTTATTTTATAATTTTTATTTTATAATTTTCTTTTTTATTTGGTATGAAGTTTTTAGCTAGGTAATACGCATGTGAAGAACCTAAAATAGGTTAAATGAGGTAATATGAGTCAAAATGAATCAGGTCGAGTATGGGTCAATTGCAGGTCGGGTGGCGTATAGGTCATTAAATATGGATTATGACGGGTTAGACGGGTCAATATGGGTCAGACCATATTTGACCCGACCCAAACTCGGCCCAACCCACCCATTTGACACCTCTAGAAATGAGATGATGAAGTCGGTTACAGTCCTCTTTCGTCTGCTCTTTTATGGGTAGTCGTTACTTCTATTTTAGGTCAAACTTTTCGCACCCAAAACCCTAGCCATCGTGTCATTTGCTTAGTCCATACAACTTTGTTTTCCTAAAAAAAAATAAGTTTTTTTTAACACCATCCTAACATGGTCACATGCCTAAAAAATTAATTTTTGCTTGTCATGCATATAAAAATATATTTTTTAAATATAACATGTCCCAACATATGGAACTTCTCTATTTTTCAGAAATGATGTGTCAATGTATCGAGTCATGTCGTGTCGCGTGTCGGTGCTACTTAGACATCATGGCCGATCGGGATCAAGGGTTGGGTCTAATGCATTTCACAAGCCTGTTGTAACATTCACGAGCATTTTGGGGTTGGGCACGTCCAAAGTTTGGTGAGCTGAGCTTCTTTTGTAAGAATGTGACCCTTTGTCACCTCTACCATCCTTATACCTCTCTCAGTTTTTTATTATTAACCATGATTATCCTTCCCAAGAGTGTTTGACATATTTCAAGCCAGTTGGTTAACACGTCAATTTGGATTTTTTTCCAAATTAAGATAAAAAAATATTTACCAAATTAGAGCAAAAATATATTTTATTTACCAAAAGGGGGTCGGGATACCATACCTGTGTTAGGACTCTTCGATTCATCGACTCGGAGCTTTGATTTATCTGGACTCAGGAATCCTGACCGGTGAGAGGAGCTCCGCCCCTCATTGGTATCAGAGCCATCGAAGTGGTTTCCTTATAACTTAAACTTATTTTGCTCGTTAATGCCGGAGGTAAGAATTCTTTAATCATGACTTCATCTGAAACCTCTTCGTTACCCACAAATGATCAACCCTCGCATGTTTCAGTTCCTCTTTCTTTGTCACCACCCCCGGATCTTCATCACACTTCTGCTTCAAAGATAGACTATCTCTATGAGGTAACCTATCATGAGGATGCAAAAATTTCAGAAACCCAACTTCCTCTCATGAACCCATATGCTACCTTTGCCAAACCTCCTACCTTTTCACCCATTCGCACCATTAAGAGCTGATCAGGCATACTCCTAAGGCTGTTAAGGAGTATGTCCAGTCGTCCAAATTCGACCAACACCCCATCATGGCCTCCATGAATGAACAATTCATACCTTATCTATCCCGCCTGAATTCCCAGGACAGTGGATACGACAAAGGTTACTCTCATCTCCATTTTGGAGGCCATCCGTGTTGCTCTCTCTTTTCATGGCAGAAAAGGCCTACCAGTGGTTGCTCGAGTTGCCTTGCTTGACACTCGTTTCTTACAGTACCAACATGCTTGTATTGGTACCATCCAAACCACACTAATGCCGGAACAGTCTTTGTGACTCTTTTTCCCAACTTTAATATGGCCTTGGCTGATCCAAACCTCCTCACTGCCCTGAAAATCCAAATCCAGATTACAGGAGCAGAACAAACCCCTGGTTCTATAGTCGCAACCTTACACTATCAAATGGTGTACAGGATTCAAAATCATGCTATAGATCTCAATCTACCCGGAACAGATGATGCCCTGGTGATAAACATCACCAATGACCAAACCTCTTGTGTCTTTGTTCCAAAGCAGATCCCTCGGGAAAAACTTCTCCAACTGTTACCAGATACATGGTAACAAACTATGAACGGATCCACCACCAGCCTCCACCTATACAGACAACAGATCCGGTATACACCAGAAAAAAGGAAGGAGATGTATCAATCACCTTTCCTAAGGAGAAACCCGAATCCTTGTTTCCCAGGCTCCCTACCATCCTTTGTTTCACCCCCTGTCCATCCGAGCCACCTCCAAATCAAGAACCTGATCCAAAGCAACATGTCCAGTCGTTCGACTTTCACGGACGACCAATTTATGCCTTCAAGGACTCTACAGGACATTGTTATTGGGACCCCTTTTGTCCCTGTAACTCGTGTTCCAAGCCTATGGAACCAAGCTCTCCCAGAAGAAGAAGAGATCCTTTGTACCAGCGTTATTTGGATGGTGATCCCACCATCGGTCCCCTTGGGGAGACGGAGGAAAATTCCAGTACATGGTTAAGTATGATAAGCCAACAAAAAAACTACTCAGGTAAATGACTACTCAGCCCAAGATCCTCCTCCTCCAAAGAAACCCATTACATCACCTTTTTATAAACCCCTTCTCAAATGGACCTAGAAACACCCAGAAAGCCTGGAAGCTAACATCAAGTTTCCAAAGCCACCCTCTCTCCAACCACCAAAGCATTCTGTTCGAATGTTCAACCCACAAGACTTTCCACCTCTTCCAACCACTTGCCAGACACAACCCCAAACTTTCCCTCCACTTGAACCCTTTGTGGACATGGACAGAAAATATTACCATACCCCCAAGATTCCTGCAAAAGACAACGTTCTTCACTCAGGACATAAAGCCGGTACAGAACCTGTTGAGACCACTCTTAACTGGCAAACAGAAAACTTGTTGGCTCAAAATATGGTTCTAAATGAGGTACGTACTGACGTTACCCTCATCAGAAGAATGATGGAAGACTTCCAGAACCGTCTGACTCTTTTGGAGCAAGGGAAAATCCCACATCATTATCTGGAAGATCAGACCCCAGAGATGAACAAACTCCGGAACCAAATCCGGATGCTCCAGCAGCAACTTGATGCTACAAACAAATCAAAGCCGTCGGCACCTCCACTCCAAAAGACGCCTCATCCTTTGGAGACCAGCTTATTTGGTCCAACTTTCCCCTACAGAAGCACCTTCACACCACAGACGATACCTCAGACATCGTCTAGTGAAGCACTTCTGTTTCCTCCCTCGAGCTCTCTTAGGCTCAAGAGACTCAGGGAAGAATAGCTAAAACAGGCTGAAGACCGACGCCAAAAGGAACAAGAAGAAAGGCGTAAACAGACAGGAAAGGGTCCAGAGAATCCTGAATCTCCATCAGAACCAAAGCCGTCAATCCAGATGATTTCAAACCCTATTGAAGGGTTCCTCCGTCAACAGGCAAAGGACATGGTACCTACTACGTCCCAGATTGTGTATCAGGTTGATGAACCTTCCGACTTAGATACTTCTGAGGAAAGTCAGGATGAAGATTTTCTCCCCACTTCAGCCATTTTTATGGCAGACCCAGTCGACCCTGTTGACGAAAATATTCCTCCACTAGCTGAAACTTCAAATCCTTCCACTAAATACTTCACCTTCGATGATATCCCCCTTTCAAGTGGCCTGACCGTATTCAGGAGTTCCATGCATGGCTTTTGCCAGAGAACTCCAGGACCATGACACCTACGCATCCCTTTTGGTTTTTACGACCCGTTTTACGGGATCTCTAAAGCGTTGGTGGGCCCTGATAGGAGAACAAGACCAACTCTCCCTCCTCTCAAACTCTTTCGAAAACGCCCTTCTCATCATCCATACATATTTTGTGGGCAGAGTCCAAAATCTAGTGGACTTAAAACGAAAGGAGTTTTTCGAGAGAAGATGTTGCTCCTTGGAAAGACGCGATCTTGATAAACATTTCAGGATTATGATGAAACTATTTTATGAGATTGGTGGGGATAACAATCTCAAGACCGTCTTCATGGCATCCATACCGAAGGAATTATCAGACACAGTCGAGAAGTCCTTACATGCGGTCCAAAGGACTATCTTAGATTCCACTCTTGGAGAACTTCAACAGGCTATCCATATAGCCATTGAAGATTTGTGCCACAGACGAGAGCTGTTCCAAAAGTATATGAAGGAGAACAACCAAATCCGAAACGCCTGTGATCGATCCCATTGGAAGATCAAATGTCCCAGAAATTGTGACGGAATGGACAGCACCAAGTCCAAAAAATCCAGGCATTATCGGAAGGGTTACAGACGCAGCAAACATGACTCGGAAAGCCGAGAAAGAAAAAATGGAAGTATTTGCGGAGGAAGATGCACAAGTCAGTTTCCAAACACGGCAAAGCAGACCGATGTTTTATCTGCAACAAAAAAGGCCATTATGCGAAAAATTGTCCTAGAGCACCAAAGGGACAAAGGATGGTAAGACAGCTTGAGAAAGTCTCCGGAATTTCTCTGGAAGAAGACGACATAGAATCCGTATTCTCATACGACGAAGAACCAAAGCCTGAGACTATCTTTGCTCTTCAGGAAGAATTGACGGACTCATCAGAGTCCTCTTCTGACTCGATCTATACCTTCTACCCCACTTACCGGTACCACGAAACTGAATCATCCCAGACCTCACATCCATACATTCTAGTCCAAATCCAGTCCTCACATCTCCCAGAACCAAGATCCCTGGTAGCCCTTATTGATACAGGTGCTACAGTGTCTCTCCTAGACACCAAAATACTCCCCCCGTCATGCTGGAAACCACATGTCACCAATTTCACCTCTGCATCAGGAGATATCTTCTCCTCTTTCTGTAAAAGCATCCCGATCACTATAGAAGTTATGCCCGGATGCCAGGTAACCACTCCCATTTTGGGTTGTAGCGCTCCAGACAGAGACTTAATCCTTGGATGGGATATTCTCGCCAAACTCAAAGTGAGAATCCTTCCTAGAGGAATTAAGTACAAATCTCAGGTTAAGCAATTCACTGACCTCCAGAGACTCTACTCCATCTCTCCACAACTTTTTGACCCCATCATTCAATCCCTCAAGAACCTATGTGCAGAGAATCATGGCCATTTCATGACCAAACACTCCTCTCCTCTTTGGAAAAACCCGGAGTTCTTTGTCAAACTGCCTTTCAAAACCGATCAGGAAGTAAACCCCACAAAAGCCACTCATTCTGGCATGAATCCTGAACAACTCAGACTTGCAGAAGCCGAATGTAGAGACCTCTTGAATCAAGGTCTTATTGAGCCAGTAGACCCGATGAGATCCCAATGGGCTTGTGAGGCTTTTTATGTTAACAAAAAGGCCGAGCAAATCAGAGGTAAACTTCGACTTGTCGTAAACTTCCAGCCCCTAAATGCTTTCCTCAGAGATGACAAGTTTCCTCTTCCCCATAAAAACTCATGGTTCACTAGTTTGGTGAACGCCAGGATATATTCCAAATTTGATCTCAAATCAGGCTTTTGGCAACTGGGTATCCACCTAGAAGAAAGATTCAAAACCGGGTTTTGCATCCCGAACCACCATTACCAATGGACGATACTCCCTTTTGGGCTCAAAACCGCCCCGTCCATATTCCAAAAGGCCATGTGCCGAATTTTCCAGCCCATACTTTCCCAAGCCCAAATTTATGTTGATGATATCCTGCTTTATAGCACGGATGAACAATCTCATTGCTCTCTGCTTGAGAAATTTGCATCGATAGCACATTCCCATGGCATCATGCTTCTCGGTATGCAACTTGATGAACGAACTTACTGTCCCAAGCCACATATTGCGGAAGAACTTTTGAGATTCCCACAGAAACTGTCCAGGAAAGAGACGGAAGTCTTTCTCGGGATTGTTAATTATCTAAGGGACTTCGTTCTAAAGATTGCGGTACATCTCAAACCTCTTCAAGAAATGTTGAAGAAAGAACCCCCCCCCCCCCCGTGGGGAGAAAAGCAAACCAGAGCAGTGGCTTACTTGAAGAAACGACTCCAGATCCTACCACCTTTGACCATCCCGTCTGACGGTAAAAGGATCTTGCAGACAGACGCCAGTGACACTCACTGGGCGGCAATTCTGATTGAAGAAAAAAACGATATCCGAAACATTTGTGGATACAAGAGTGGATGCTTCTCGCCGGCCGAAATGCATTATCATTCCACCTTCAAAGAGATACTTGCAGTAAAGAATGGCATAAAGAAATTTGAATTCCACCTCATTGGAGTTCATTTCCTTATTGAAATGGACATGGCATCATTCCCGCAGATGATCAAGTTCAAGCAGCGCCAAATTCCTCATCCTCAGCTGCTGCGATGGGCAGAATGGTTCTCCAAATACTCGTTCGAGACCAAACACCTTAAGGGCGAGCAGAACGTACTAGCTGACTTCCTATCTCGACCCAGGAAGATGGAAGCTGTTCACATGTACGTAAAACGAAGGTACATTGGTCCCCACAGGTACGAGACGCAAGACATTCAGAGAACTTGGGTAATTTTCCAATACCCACCTGAAGTCAGGGACATTATTCGAGAAGGACGATTTCAAGATCTCCACGGAATCCTTCAAATGTACCACCGTGAAGTGACAGAAACCTACCATAGCCTGATGCTTCAAGATTTTGACACCAGGTATCCCTTCATCAAGCCTTTTCGATGGGACCCTCGTTTTATCTTTCCAGAAGACCAGAAATGGTTTTTCTGGCTCCTCATGCATTTTTATACGATTGCTATTGAATTTCCTACGGAGCAATTGTATCAAACCATCCGAAGAGCTATGAGGAACGAATTCGGATATCCCAGTATGAAGATGTTCGTGCAGATGTTACTATGGTTTCAGACCATACAGTCATGGGACAGATTTATTTCCTCCCATAATAGGATTGGCAGACCAGAACCGGAAAGGAATACGATCATTCTATTCCATCGGCCTTGGACCTTTATTAACTCTGCAGGATATGGCGAGGTTTCCAGTGATCCACCTTTGACGGGCTTTGCCACATTCAGGCCCCAGCAAAACCTCCAGAAGTTTATCATCGTCAAAACACTTAACTCCAGGATCGACACAAACCATCGTGAGTATCGAAACCTACAACACACCCTATGTGAGATGAATGGCCAAATACCTCTCCAGATCTAGCCAATGGATCTAGCTATACCAGTACCATGGGAACAACCCGAACCAGCTGACCAGCTGACAGACGCTCCCATGACAGACTCACAAGACCCTTACACTCTGGATTCCCCATGGAATCAGTATGCCGACACTCAGACACAAGGACATGAAGAAGGGACTAGCTCCTCGGCACCACCGCTACTCACTGTTGAGCAACAGTATTGGTGGGATATTTACCAAAGCATTAAAGATGGAAACAGTGCCACCCGTACCCCAAGTCATGTCTCGGACACCACTCCTGACCCTGAAGAATAGACTGGGACACCTGTACCCCTGTCTATATCTGTCTAAAGTTTGAATAATTGACGGACCCTTTCGGCTCATGCCCATGTCTATGTCTATACTCTGTGTCTGTAAATTATTTGTGTTTATCCCTGTGTCGTCGGTGGAGTTTTAACTCCTCTTCTCCTCTCCTCTATATATAGAGAGGACGTTTGCGTTGTAAGGGCAGAAGACCCTCAGTATTGAAATATCAGTGTGCTTTTCCAATCATGTTCTAATTCTTCTCTCTTCTTACCAATGGCCTCTTGACTTGCAAAACATGTTTAAGTTATTAGGCACCCTTCGAAGCATCCTGATAGTATCCTCTGCACTCGCCGGTTAGCCGGATCTTGTGTAAGAGAAAGGGACCCTGGATCTTGCATTTCTCTGCATAAGATCTTTGTTTCGAGGTTTCCTAGACACTAACAGGGAATCCTTTGACCCCTCAGCCAGATGGGCATTTTATGGTCGGGATACCATACCTGTGTTAGGACTCTTCGATTCATCGACTCGGAGCTTTGATTTGTCTAGTCTCAGGAATCCTGACCGGTGAGAGGAGCTCCGCCCCTCATAAGCCCTGTATGGCAGTCTAAATGCCGCACGAGCCTAGTGCTGCACGGGCCTTGTGGGGCACTCATAGTGCCAGATAGGCTCATTGCCGCATGGGCCTCATGGGGCACTCATATTGCCGCACCAAGCCCCTGCAGCACTCTGAATACCACATGGGCCTGTTCAGCCCAAGCCCCCTGTGCGCTTACACATGTTTTTAATTATTTTATATTTATATAACTTTTCAATATAATTTTTAGGCTTATTTTTATAACAATATTATCAATAATTAATAGAAAATTTTATTAACATATATGTAATTAGTTTATTTAGTATGTAAATAATTAATAAAAAATATTCATAAAATAAAATTGTCAAGATATATAAAGATTATATATCTAGATTAAAAAAACACAGATGACAAGCTTAACAAATTAGTACCACCACATGGGGCCCGTGCAAGGACATTTGCTATGCCTCGGACCCATCGGATTTGCAACATCCTGTCTTCTGTCAAATTCGATCGTCGCCTAGCTAATACTAGCGATAGCCCAAGACTCATTGCGGCCAAACGACGGCTATTTAATGCGACAGCGGAAACGCACAACCCCTGATAGACATACATGCAGGATAGAGAGATAGAGAAAATCGAATATACATGACATATTATATAACAGTAGAAGTTTTATATAACATGGAGGGAAAACTATCATCTGAACCTCAAAAACATAGGTTGGCCAAGATCAAAAAGGGAATAGGTCAAACCAAAAGCCACTAGTCCCCATCTACACGTCATCAGGGGAAACTACTCGTCCTCAGATGAGGGCAGCTCCTTTGGATTGGACTCCTCGAATATCGGGGATCCAAGCTCGCCATCTGCCTACTTGACAAACACGTTGTATGCCCCATCAATCTCCATAACTACATTCTCTATCTGCATCCAGCACATCTATCGGCTTAGGGCCTATGACTCGCCACAAAAAGTAACGGCACTCCTCAGGCCTGTCAGTCCCATCCAAAAGGTAGGTACGTTTAAACCCTGCAGAGGACCCTGCCACGCCTCCTGACCTCTCCGGCTATACCACTCTTGTATCTATGAGGGATCAAAATGTCATATCTCTCGTCGACCCAGACAGTGCAGCTATGCCTCTCATAATCATACTCAACTCAGTCCACGGAAGGGTATGAAACTATCTGTGTCTCAATCTCCTGAGAGATCCCGTGGTGGACTTGGGGAATAATCATGTCTATGGTCGAGGGTCTAAAATGGTGATCAACAGCAAAATGTGAGTTGAAACTCAGCAAGCACGTCTCTAAACTCAATTTAGAAGTAAGCGTACACTACATGCCAGAATGGAAATCATCACAGGCATATTATGACTTCGAATCATACAGATGCCAATGCAGATGCTCAATGATTCACTTGACCGGTGGCAGAATAGCACTTTCGGTCCCAGCCACGTCATAGACATCTTAGGCTTGTGCCTCAACCCGTGTCTAATCATATTGAAATTGGCACCCTTGTCTCTCCAGCTATCCATGTCGAGCACGTTTAGGTGCAAGTGCAACGACCGTAGCTCAACTAGCACTGTCATTGGCACCTCTTTATCACTTCGCTTTCTCGGTGGCCCCCTAGACATTGCTGGGCCATCTCGCACGGTTCTACGTATTTCGCCAAATGCACATATCTCATGCCAGTATGCAGATCAATGATGAGCATCACAAAGTCCTGAATTGACTCGACTTTTAAATACTCATGCAAGTCAGTTTTGCCATATGCAATTCCCAAGATTATACACATTAGCACACCATTCACCTCAAAATACGTCAAATATAATAACCACGCATTGCACGTTGCAAAAACTCGCATTCCAAGATTCGATTTTCATTCTAAGTCACCTAGGTTCAAAGGCAAGCAATCTAGCACACATGGCAATTTCTAGAGTCCACAAAAAGACGAATTTATGCCTATGGCTAGCAGCAAATATTCGACATTCAATGTCTAAGAAATTAAATATTTTTCATCATAAAATTTTTCCTACTAGTCCCTAGTATACCTGACATTCTAAGTCAAGTTTATAAATGTGCTCACCTAAAAATCGAGTTCAAGCTCAAGAACGGCGGAAGATCGCGGCTCGGTTGAATGGCAAACTTGGGCGAGCGACGGTGGTGAGGTGGCTCAGACGAGCGACGACAAACTCAGGCCACGAACGATGATGAGCACGGGCCAAAGCAACGATGAGCTCAGGTTAAAGCGACGATGAGCTCGAGCCAAAACGAGAGACCACGAGCTCAGACAGTGGATGCGGCTTGGCTGAGCGGTGGCCAAGCGTGAACGAAGGTTGAACAGGAACAATTTGCAGCAACAAATTCAAGCAGAGGAGCAGTGGACGATGAAGCTCCAGTAGCAACCAGCCGAGAAAGAAGACAAAGAAGAAGCAGACGTAGCTGAGAGTCCACACGCAGCAGCAACTCCAGACAAAGAAGGGATGAAGAAGAGGAAAGCAGCTCAATCAGTCGAGAAAATGCAGCAACCAATAGTGGCCGAGGGAAGGAACATGCAGCAGATGCAGAGGCCTAATGAAACCAAAAAAAGAAGAAGAAGAAAGAAGGAGAAGATGACGTGAGGGAGCACTTTCTCGCTTGAACAGGGAAGTCTTCAAGAAGTTGGTGGTCAAACAAAATCATACATTGCATGGGAAATGTTGCTCAGCCAAGACAATGGGATAGGGCAGCCACAATTCCAGCCAAAGAGGGAGTCCCAGCTCAAGTTTCTAAAGAGCAGAAATAGTGGAATTTTAAGAGTGCACACGTGGGCTTAGGGGAGGCTTCAGTCGAGAGATTGGAGTGGAAAGTGGGTCCAACATTCTTAATCTTTCTTGTCTTCACGTACACTAATTGAGGGACGTCACAACAATTTTTTTATTTCATATTTTTATATGTTTTTTATACTTCAATATTTATATAAATTTGTAAATATAATTTTTTTTCCTTTTGAAGCTTATTTTTACAACATAATTATCAATAATTAATTAAAAAATTTATTAAGATATATGTAATTAATTTATTGAAATGCGACGTTGACTTTCGATGTTGATTTCCAATTGAAATGCGATGGCTTTTTTTTATTAAATTGTTATTTTTTTATGTGTTTTTATTTATTTTATATTTATATAACTTTGTAAATATAATTATTTTCATGGTGATGGTGGAAGTGTGGTTGGAAGAGAAAGGTGCTAAAAATAAAAAGAGACTGAAGTAAGAGAGATGTTGATATTGAAAAATTTATGCTTATTTGAGAGAAGTAACTTTTTTTAACTTTTGGAATTGGCTTAGAAATAACTTCAGAAGTAGAAATGTAATGTATAACCAAATGGATTTTTACTTTAAAAGTTACATTATCAAATAGATTTCTGCTCTAGAAACACTTCTGAATCATAAATTTCTTTTCAAAAGTATTACCTTGAGCACCGTTAGTATCTCTAATGTCACTCCATGATTTTATCAGTTTCTTGGAAGGTACACAAAATCATAAGCCAGCTAGTCGCTCCATTAAAGAAAATTTCTTGATTGGACAAATCAAAAGAGATAAGAGGACTTAATTGGCATAAAAACAATTTTTTAGAGATAAGTCCGTTAGAAATCTTAAAATTTATCACCAAAATGTGAAAAAGTCTTAAAACTTTTAAAAAGTGTAATGAATTCCTAAAATTTGTTAGAAAATGTAGTTGAGTTCCAAAACTTTCAAAAAGTGCAAAACTTGTCAAGTTGGTGAAATCCAGTCATTTCGTTGATCCCGCCACTTTTTGAATGTTTTAGAACTTAATTGTACTTTTATTACAAGGCTTAGCACTCGATTATACCTTTTAAAAGTTTTAGGATTTGATTGTATTTTCGTAATAAGTTTTAGGACTTAATTGTACTTTCATGATAACTTTTAGGACTTCCACCGCCATCCTCGCGCCGCTACAACTGCAAGAACGCTCTCACCGAGTCCATCCTCTTCTTTGTAGGGCCATAGATCTGGGAAGCTCTTTCTGGCCAGAGGGTTAAGAGACATGAGGAACATCCATCATATTCTGAAATGACAAACTCTATGCCTATACCACAGTTCAGAGACGTATGAGCACATGAACGGATCGATAAGAGGTCAACACATCCTCCTTTCAAATACAGAATCTCTCCTTGAGGACATTGTCGTAGAACCTAAGAACAAAACAAGGCAAGAAGTGAAGTTTCAGAAGGCTGCTCCGTCACCCTTCTCAATGTTGTCGTTGCTCTAGTTAACAATACGCACTTTCCTAAGACAAAAGTTGTATAATGCTTGCCCATCCCATGAATAAATAACAAAAATTAATTTTCTTCCATACAAAATTCCAAAAAATAAAATGCCGCGGCTTAAATGAACTATCAATTGCTATGATGTAACAATGAAACTCTGCTTTGGACCCTTACACACAGAATGTTGTCTTCCTTTTGGAAGAAAATAAACCGCGAAGATAGCACCTTAGTCCATAAGAAAAAATGACTTGTTATACGTATCATTTCCTAACTTACCACCATAAAATCTATGTACCGTAACATAAATTTTTATTTTATTTTTATTTTTATTTTTATTTTAGTATATGATTTGTATTTGGAAAATTTCAAATAAGGGCCAAAATTGAATTTATTTTCTCAAAAAAAAAAAAAAGTCCAAAGTGAATGTTGTTTCAAATAAAGTCCTGAAATGGCTATATTAATCTCAAATAAGAATCTGTCATAGTCGGCCGACCCAATGCTCACTGGCCGGCAAGCACCTAATCTTTCGGCAATAAGGTTAGGGCATTTTCATCTAGAGATATTTCTTTTTTTTTTTTCTTCTTGTCTTCTCATCTTCTTCTTCGTCCTGGTTTGTCCTCTTTGCTGCACCAACAGCCCTCACCGTGAACTGAGAATAAAGATGACGAGGATGAATAAACACCGAGCAACAAAGAACATAGAAAAGCGAAGATTTCTGATCGGTGTGAGGAGCTCGAGCTTAGGTCTAGGAGTTGTCAGAAATGTCTTTGTGAATGGTGGCGAGGAAGAACAAGACCGCAAAGACAAGCGACCACATTCATCTGCAAATTTTTTTTTTTTTTTTTGGGAAGGATCATTCATCTGCAATTTCATCATCATTTACACCCAAAACAAAAAAGAAAAGCACTTCATCCCCATCATCCGCAGTCTGACCCCACCACCTCCGGCTGTCCTTCACTCTGACCCTCAAAACTCTAATAATACCTCCATGAAAGATCGATGGAAGATAAAAGCTCCACGAAGCTTGCAAATAGTGGTGGGACTTGTCCACGTGATTTGAGCCTGAATAGTTTAATGGCGATTCCCAGATTTGAGACTCGACCTCCAAAGCCAGAAGTGAACTCGACATCAAATCTGGGCTTGAGCTCCATCGTGACCCGCCACCTAGATTTGTGCCGAGCTCCGTCACGATATGCATTGCTAACCCCGGCGGCGATCGACCATATTAGACCCTTCTTTGAGATTGACATATTCATTTTAGATCTTTATTTGAAATAATGTCAATTGAAATTTTTACTTAAAAATAAAAGGAATTCGGATCATTATTTGGAATGGCCCCCGCTACACGAGATCGGTTATTGTATTGCAAATTGTAAGTTTAATTAATTATTTTAATAACCCGAAGTCCTATAATAAAACCGTGTTAGTAGTTCCCATCGATTCTTCGATTTTTGCTTCCACCAACTTCACCTTTCACTAGGGCAGATGTGCTCCGACAAAATCAAAGCCACATTAATGAATATTCTCTTGGCTCGTCTTTTAACGTCTGTTCCTTCTTACCCCAAATCATCTCTGCTTATTCACTACTGCAATAGTGTATGGCAAGCTTTCCGCCGGAAGAAGAAAAACACCTGGGGCAAGCTGAGGCATGAAGCCGTTGACAGGGCGATGAACGTCTCCGGTCGTCGATGCGGTGTGAGCCGCCGGCGACTCCTCATTTCTTCAAGATCATACTCTCCGACACACTCTCCAAAGTGGAAAGCTTGTATTTGCTCTGCACTCATATCTCAGTTTCTTGTCATTATTGCTGCTTCTTCTTTTTTCTTGCTGTTTAGGTTCGTAGTCTGTCCAAAAAATGGCAAAACTTATATATGTATGGTTGCATTTTACCGGTTTCAAGAATGGTGATGCATTGGTTCACACGAAATCGATACATCTAATATCTCGCGGGGTTCTGCTCTGTTCTAATGACAGAGCTTAGATTTCATTGCAGATGATCCCAAAGAGGTTCATAGCAAAATATGGGAACCGCCTGCCGATCCGGTTGCTTCTCAAAGTTGCAGTGGATGCAAATTGGCCAGTGGAACTAGAGAAGTGTGGATGACAGTGTATGGATCTGCAAAGGATGGAGGATTTCTTGGATTATTACTCCATCATCATGGACATTTGATACTCTTTAGATACGAAGGGGCTCATCTTTCATGTCCTATGTTCGATAAAAGTGCGTCTGAGATAGAATATCCCCCGAAAAAAGTAGCTCCTGAAGAACGTTAGGCCCGAGATGGTCGAAATCGATGATGTCTTGACAGAATTGGGGGAACACCATTTCCCCTAGAGAAAGGAGGAGGGAATTGAAGTCGCCATCGTTCCTGGCGTCACTGATAAGCTGGTGATGAAATCCGAACTTGTCAGCGAAGATCAAAATAGTCCTGTGCCCATTTGCCGATGCCACATAATGAAGCTAAAGGCTCTCTTCAGGAGATGGAAGGACTTCGAAGCTCAAGAAGAACGTGCGTACGTATGGTTTGTCATGAGACTACGGTGGCATGATTTATTTCCTTAAGTATGACTTCTTTCCTCTTCCAATTGTTTGAATTATTGAATAGGTCTCTTGTTTCACTTTTCCGCAGGCAGGATCAAGGAGTCTGAAAAAAGAGCACCCCTTTTGAGCAGATTCATCTAGATCTAGATGTCCAAGCCCTCCTGATGCTCTGAAAAAGGCCAGGAAATTCAAATCGTAACATCCTTCTTTCCTCATCGTCGTGCGGAGCTGCTACCCAAGCACTGTAACGTGGTAAGACTTATTCATTGCCTAAAACAGAGATTTCATGATGCTTCATGTTGAGCTAAACAGCAAGACTTTCTAGCAACACTATTAGAATTTGGTTTTAGTATCTGGTATAGTTTGAATGTGTAAGTGCCTCCATGTCAAAGGAGCAACAATGGGACAAGATGGTGTATTACTAGCGGCGATATGCATGGGATTTTCTAGTTTATCTATGTACATCAAAACCATAGAATGAGGCCTATTCACAGACTTTGCTCACCAACTTAAGACACATATTTACTTCTACACGTCTTTGGTTTTTTACATGAGCTTTTATCCTTGTCTTGATTTTTCTTGTTGCCCAGTACTTTGTCAGAGAAGCGAGGGAAAATTTACTCCTTGATCTGTCCCATCAGATCTCCACATTGTGTAAAGTGGTTTTAACTACATCTACTTACACAGATATATGGGGACATGATCAAGGAGTAAAATTTTTCCCTCGCTTCTCTGACAAAGTACTTGGGCAACAAGAAAAATCAAGACAAGGATAAAAGCTTCATGTAAAAAACCAAAGACGTGTAGAAGTAAATATGTTCTTAAGTTGGTGAGCAAAGTCTGTGAATAGGCCTCATTCTATGGTTTTTGATGTACATAGATAAACTAGAAAATCCCATGCATATCGCCGCTAGTAATACACCATCTTGTCCCATTGTTTGCTCCTTTGACATGGAGGCACTTACACATTCAAAACTATACCAGATACTAAAACCAAATTCTAATAGTGTTGCTAGAAAGTCTTGCTGTTTAGCTCAACATGAAGCATCATGAATCTCTGTTTTAGGCAATGAATAAGTTCTTACCACGTTACAGTGCTTGAGGTAGCAGCTCCGCACGACGATGAGGAAAGAAGGATGTTCCGATTTGAATTTCCTGGCCTTTTCAGAGCATCAGGAGGGCTTGGACATCTAGATCTTAGATGAATCTGCTCAAAAGGGGTTGCTCTTTTTCAGACTCTTTGATCCTGCTGCGGAAAGTGAAACAAGAGACCTATTCAATAATTCAAACAATTGGAAGAGGAAAGAAGTCATACTTAAGGAAATAAATCATGCCACCGTAGTCTCATGACAAACCATACGTACGCACGTTCTTCTTGAGCTTCGAAGTCCTTCCATCTCCTGAATGAGAGCCTTTAGCTTCATTATGTGGCATCGGCAAATGGGCACAGGACTTATTTTGATCTTCGCTGACAAGTTCGGATTTCATCACCAGCTTATCAGTGACGCCAGGCACGATGGCGACTTCAATTCCCTCCTCCTTTCTCTAGGGGAAATGGTGTTCTCCCCCAATTCTGTCAAGACATCATCGATTTCGACCATCTCGGGCCTAACTGTTCTTCAGGAGCTACTTTTTTCGGGGGATATTCTATCTCAGACGCACTTTTATCGAACATTAGGACATGAAAGATTGAGCCCCCTTCGTATCTAAAGAGTATCAAATGTCCTGACTGATGGAGTAATAATCCAAGAAATTCCTCCATCCTTTGCAGATCCATACACTGTCATCACACTTCTCTAGTTCCACTGGCCAATTTGCATCCCCTGCAACTTTGAGAAGCAACCGGCTCGGCAGGCGGTTCCCATATTTTGCTATGAACCTCTTTGGGATCATCTGCAAATGAAATTCTAAGTTCTCTGTCATTAGAACAGAGCAGAACCCCGCGAGATATTAGATGTATCGAGTCCGTGTGAACCCAATGCATCACCATTCTTAGAAACCGGTAAATGCACCTACCATATATAAGTTTTTTTGCCATTTGTTTTGGACAGACTACGAACCCTAAACAGCAAGAAAAAAGAAGAAGCAGCAATAATGACAAGAACTGAGATATGAGTGCAGAGCAAATACAAGCTTTCCACTTTGGAGAGTGTCGGAGAGTATGATCTTGAAGAAATGAGGAGTCGCCGGCGGCTCACACCGCATCCGACGACCGAGACGTCATCGCCCTGTCAACGGCTTCATGCCTCAGCTTGCCCCAGGTGTTTTTCTTCTTTCCGGCGGAAAGCTTGCCATACACTATTGCAGTAGTGAATAAGCAGAGATGATTTGGGGTAAGAAGGAACAGACGTTAAAAGACGAGCCAAGAGAATATTCATTAATGTGGCTTTTGATTTTGTCGGAGCACATCTGCCCTAGTGAAAGGTGAAGTTGGTGGAAGCAAAAATCGAAGAATCGATGGAACTACTAACACGGTTTTATTATAGGACTTCGGGTTATTAAAATAATTAATTAAACTTTACAATTTTGCAATACAATAACCGATCTCGTGTAGCGGGGCCATTCCAAATAATGATCCGAATTCCTTTTATTTTTTTAATTAAAATTTTCAAATTGACATTATTTCAAATAAAGATCTAAAATGAATATGTCAATCTCAAAGAAGGGTCTAATATGGTCGATCGCCGCCGGGTTAGCTAATGCATATCGTGACGGAGCTCGGCCACAAATCTAGGTGGCGGGTCACGATGGAGCTCAAGCCCAGATTTGATGTCGAGTTCACTTCTGGCTTTGAGGTCGAGTCTCAAATCTGGGAATCGCCATTAAACTATTCAGGCTCAAATCACGTGGACAAGTCCCACCACTATTTGCAAGCTTCGTGGAGCTTTTATCTTCCATCGATCTTTCATGGAGGTTATTATTAGAGTTTTGAGGGTCAGAGTGAAGGACAGCCGGAGGTGGTGGTGGGTCAGACTGCGGATGATGGGGATGAAGTGCTTTTCTTTTTTGTTTTGGGGTGTAAATGATGATGAAATTGCAGATGAATGATCCTTCCCAAAAAAAAAAAAAAATTTGCAGATGAATGTGGTCGCTTGTCTTTGCGGTCTTGTTCTTCCTCGCCACCATTCACAAAGCATTTCTGACAACTCCTAGACCTAAGCTCGAGCTCCTCACCACCGATCAGAAATCTTCGCTTTTCTATTGTTCTTTGTTGCTCGGTGTTTATTCATCCTCGTCATCTTTTTCTCAGTTCACGGTGAGGTGTTGGTGCAGCAAAGAGGACAACATGGACGAAGAAGAAGATGAGAAGAAAAAGAAAGAAAAAAAAAAAAGAATATCTCTAGATGAAAATGCCCCTAACCTTATTGCCGAAGATTAGGTGCTTGCGCCAGTGAGCTTTGGTCGGCCGACTATGAAATATTCTTATTTGAGATTAATATAGCCATTTCAGGACTTTATTTGAAACAACATTCACTTTGGACTTTTTTTTTTTTTTTGAGAAAATAAATTCAATTTTGGCCCTTATTTGAAATTTTTCCAAATACAAATCATATACTAAAATAAAAATAAAAATAAAAATAAAAATAAAAATTTATGTTACGGTACATAGATTTTATGGTGGTAAGTTAGGAAATGATACGTATAACAAGTCATTTTTTCTTATGGACTAAGGTGCTATCTTCGCGGTTTATTTTCTTCCAAAAGGAAGACAACATTCTGTTGTGTAAGGGTCCAAAGCAGAGTTTCATTGTTACATCATAGCAATTGATAGTTCATTTAAGCCGCGGCATTTTATTTTTGGAATTTTTGTATGGAAGAAAATTTAATTTTTGTTATTTATTCATGGGATGGGCAAGCATTATACAACTTTTGTCTTAGGAAAGTGCGTATTGTTAACTAGAGCAACGACAACATTGAGAAGGGTGACGGAGCAGCCTTCTGAAACTTCACTTCTTGCCTTGTTTTGTTCTTAGGTTCTACGACAATGTCCTCAAGGAGAGATTCTGTATTTGAAAGGAGGATGTGTTGACCTCTTATCGATCCGTTCATGTGCTCATACGTCTCTGAACTGTGGTATAGGCATAGAGTTTGTCATTTCAGAATATGATGGATGTTCCTCATGTCTCTTAACCCTCTGGCCAGGAAAGAGCTTCCCAGATCTATGGCCCTACAAAGAAGAGGATGGACTCGGTGAGAGCGTTCTTGCAGTTGTAGCGGCGCGAGGATGGCGGTGGAAGTCCTAAAAGTTATCATGAAAGTACAATTAAGTCCTAAAACTTATTACGAAAATACAATCAAATCCTAAAACTTTTAAAAGGTATAATCGAGTGCTAAGCCTTGTAATAAAAGTACAATTAAGTTCTAAAACATTCAAAAAGTGGCGGGATCAACGAAATGACTGGATTTCACCAACTTGACAAGTTTTGCACTTTTTGAAAGTTTTGGAACTCAACTACATTTTCTAACAAATTTTAGGAATTCATTACACTTTTTAAAAGTTTTAAGACTTTTTCACATTTTGGTGATAAATTTTAAGATTTCTAACGGACTTATCTCTAAAAAATTGTTTTTATGCCAATTAAGTCCTCTTATCTCTTTTGATTTGTCCAATCAAGAAATTTTCTTTAATGGAGCGACTAGCTGGCTTATGATTTTGTGTACCTTCCAAGAAACTGATAAAATCATGGAGTGACATTAGAGATACTAACGGTGCTCAAGGTAATACTTTTGAAAAGAAATTTATGATTCAGAAGTGTTTCTAGAGCAGAAATCTATTTGATAATGTAACTTTTAAAGTAAAAATCCATTTGGTTATACATTACATTTCTACTTCTGAAGTTATTTCTAAGCCAATTCCAAAAGTTAAAAAAAGTTACTTCTCTCAAATAAGCATAAATTTTTCAATATCAACATCTCTCTTACTTCAGTCTCTTTTTATTTTTAGCACCTTTCTCTTCCAACCACACTTCCACCATCACCATGAAAATAATTATATTTACAAAGTTATATAAATATAAAATAAATAAAAACACATAAAAAAATAACAATTTAATAAAAAAAAGCCATCGCATTTCAATTGGAAATCAACATCGAAAGTCAACGTCGCATTTCAATAAATTAATTACATATATCTTAATAAATTTTTTAATTAATTATTGATAATTATGTTGTAAAAATAAGCTTCAAAAGGAAAAAAAAATTATATTTACAAATTTATATAAATATTGAAGTATAAAAAACATATAAAAATATGAAATAAAAAAAAATTGTTGTGACGTCCCTCAATTAGTGTACGTGAAGACAAGAAAGATTAAGAATGTTGGACCCACTTTCCACTCCAATCTCTCGACTGAAGCCTCCCCTAAGCCCACGTGTGCACTCTTAAAATTCCACTATTTCTGCTCTTTAGAAACTTGAGCTGGGACTCCCTCTTTGGCTGGAATTGTGGCTGCCCTATCCCATTGTCTTGGCTGAGCAACATTTCCCATGCAATGTATGATTTTGTTTGACCACCAACTTCTTGAAGACTTCCCTGTTCAAGCGAGAAAGTGCTCCCTCACGTCATCTTCTCCTTCTTTCTTCTTCTTCTTTTTTTGGGTTTCATTAGGCCTCTGCATCTGCTGCATGTTCCTTCCCTCGGCCACTATTGGTTGCTGCATTTTCTCGACTGATTGAGCTGCTTTCCTCTTCTTCATCCCTTCTTTGTCTGGAGTTGCTGCTGCGTGTGGACTCTCAGCTACGTCTGCTTCTTCTTTGTCTTCTTTCTCGGCTGGTTGCTACTGGAGCTTCATCGTCCACTGCTCCTCTGCTTGAATTTGTTGCTGCAAATTGTTCCTGTTCAACCTTCGTTCACGCTTGGCCACCGCTCAGCCAAGCCGCATCCACTGTCTGAGCTCGTGGTCTCTCGTTTTGGCTCGAGCTCATCGTCGCTTTAACCTGAGCTCATCGTTGCTTTGGCCCGTGCTCATCATCGTTCGTGGCCTGAGTTTGTCGTCGCTCGTCTGAGCCACCTCACCACCGTCGCTCGCCCAAGTTTGCCATTCAACCGAGCCGCGATCTTCCGCCGTTCTTGAGCTTGAACTCGATTTTTAGGTGAGCACATTTATAAACTTGACTTAGAATGTCAGGTATACTAGGGACTAGTAGGAAAAATTTTATGATGAAAAATATTTAATTTCTTAGACATTGAATGTCGAATATTTGCTGCTAGCCATAGGCATAAATTCGTCTTTTTGTGGACTCTAGAAATTGCCATGTGTGCTAGATTGCTTGCCTTTGAACCTAGGTGACTTAGAATGAAAATCGAATCTTGGAATGCGAGTTTTTGCAACGTGCAATGCGTGGTTATTATATTTGACGTATTTTGAGGTGAATGGTGTGCTAATGTGTATAATCTTGGGAATTGCATATGGCAAAACTGACTTGCATGAGTATTTAAAAGTCGAGTCAATTCAGGACTTTGTGATGCTCATCATTGATCTGCATACTGGCATGAGATATGTGCATTTGGCGAAATACGTAGAACCGTGCGAGATGGCCCAGCAATGTCTAGGGGGCCACCGAGAAAGCGAAGTGATAAAGAGGTGCCAATGACAATGCTAGTTGAGCTACGGTCGTTGCACTTGCACCTAAACGTGCTCGACATGGATAGCTGGAGAGACAAGGGTGCCAATTTCAATATGATTAGACACGGGTTGAGGCACAAGCCTAAGATGTCTATGACGTGGCTGGGACCGAAAGTGCTATTCTGCCACCGGTCAAGTGAATCATTGAGCATCTGCATTGGCATCTGTATGATTCGAAGTCATAATATGCCTGTGATGATTTCCATTCTGGCATGTAGTGTACGCTTACTTCTAAATTGAGTTTAGAGACGTGCTTGCTGAGTTTCAACTCACATTTTGCTGTTGATCACCATTTTAGACCCTCGACCATAGACATGATTATTCCCCAAGTCCACCACGGGATCTCTCAGGAGATTGAGACACAGATAGTTTCATACCCTTCCGTGGACTGAGTTGAGTATGATTATGAGAGGCATAGCTGCACTGTCTGGGTCGACGAGAGATATGACATTTTGATCCCTCATAGATACAAGAAGTGGTATAGCCGGAGAGGTCAGGAGGCGTGGCAGGGTCCTCTGCAGGGTTTAAACGTACCTACCTTTTGGATGGGACTGACAGGCCTGAGGAGTGCCGTTACTTTTTGTGGCGAGTCATAGGCCCTAAGCCGATAGATGTGCTGGATGCAGATAGAGAATGTAGTTATGGAGATTGATGGGGCATACAACGTGTTTGTCAAGTAGGCAGATGGCGAGCTTGGATCCCCGATATTCGAGGAGTCCAATCCAAAGGAGCTGCCCTCATCTGAGGACGAGTAGTTTCCCCTGATGACGTGTAGATGGGGACTAGTGGCTTTTGGTTTGACCTATTCCCTTTTTGATCTTGGCCAACCTATATTTTTGAGGTTCAGATGATAGTTTTCCCTCCATGTTATATAAAACTTCTACTGTTATATAATATGTCATGTATATTCGATTTTCTCTATCTCTCTATCCTGCATGTATGTCTATCAGGGTTGTGCGTTTCCGCTGTCGCATTAAATAGCCGTCGTTTGGCCGCAATGAGTCTTGGGCTATCGTTAGTATTAGCTAGGCGACGATCGAATTTGACAGAAGACAGGATGTTGCGAATCCGATGGGTCCGAGGCATAGCAAATGTCCTTGCACGGGCCCCGTGTGGTGGTACTAATTTGTTAAGCTTGTCATCTGTGTTTTTTTAATCTAGATATATAATCTTTATATATCTTGACAATTTTATTTTATGAATATTTTTTATTAATTATTTACATACTAAATAAACTAATTACATATATGTTAATAAAATTTTCTATTAATTATTGATAATATTGTTATAAAAATAAGCCTAAAAATTATATTGAAAAGTTATATAAATATAAAATAATTAAAAACATGTAAGAAAAACGAAAAAAAAAATTGCAAGCGCACAGGGGGCTTGGGCTGAACAGGCCCATGTGGTATTCAGAGTGCTGCAGGGGCTTGGTGCGGCAATATGAGTGCCCCATGAGGCCCATGCGGCAATGAGCCTGTCTGGCACTATGAGTGCCCCACAAGGCCCGTGCAGCACTAGGCTCGTGCGGCATTTAGACTGCCATACAGGGCTTATGAGGGGCGGAGCTCCTCTCACCGGTCAGGATTCCTGAGACCAGACAAATCAAAGCTCCGAGTCGATGAATCGAAGAGTCCTAACACAGGTATGGTATCCCGACCATAAAATGCCCATCTGGCTGAGGGGTCAAGGGATTCCCTGTTAGTGTCTAGGAAACCTCGAAACAAAGATCTTATGCAGAGAAATGCAAGATCCAGGGTCCCTTTCTCTTACACAAGATCCGGCTAACCGGCGAGTGCAGAGGATACTATCAGGATGCTTCGAAGGGTGCCTAATAACTTAAACATGTTTTGCAAGTCAAGAGGCCATTGGTAAGAAGAGAGAGGAATTAGAACATGATTGGAAAAGCACACTGATATTTCAATACTGAGGGTCTTCTGCCCTTACAACGCAAACGTCCTCTCTATATATAGAGGAGAGGAGAAGAGGAGTTAAAACTCCACCGACGACACAGGGATAAGCACAAATAATTTACAGACACAGAGTATAGACATACAGATGAGCGGACATGGGCATGAGCCGAAAGGGTCCGTCAATTATTCAAACTTTAGACAGATATAGACAGGGGTACAGGTGTCCCAGTCTATTCTTCAGGGTCAGGAGTGGTGTCCGAGACATGACTTGGGGTACGGGTGGCACTGTTTCCATCTTTAATGCTTTGGTAAATATCCCACCAATACTGTTGCTCAACAGTGAGTAGCGGTGGTGCCGAGGAGCTAGTCCCTTCTTCATGTCCTTGTGTCTGAGTGTCGGCATACTGATTCCATGGGGAATCCAGAGTGTAAGGGTCTTGTGAGTCTGTCATGGGAGCGTCTGTCAGCTGGTCAGCTGGTTCGGGTTGTTCCCATGGTACTGGTATAGCTAGATCCATTGCTAGATCTGGAGAGGTATTTGGCCATTCATCTCGCATAGGGTGTGTTGTAGGTTTCGATACTCACGATGGTTTGTGTCGATCCTGGAGTTAAGTGTTTTGACGATGATAAACTTCTGGAGGTTTTGCTGGGGCCTGAATGTGGCAAAGCCCGTCAAAGGTGGATCACTGGAAACCTCGCCATATCCTGCAGAGTTAATAAAGGTCCAAGGCCGATGGAATAGAATGATCGTATTCCTTTCCGGTTCTGGTCTGCCAATCCTATTATGGGAGGAAATAAATCTGTCCCATGACTGTATGGTCTGAAACCATAGTAACATCTGCACGAACATCTTCATACTGGGATATCCGAATTCGTTCCTCATAGCTCTTCGGATGGTTTGATACAATTGCTCCGTAGGAAATTCAATAGCAATCGTATAAAAATGCATGAGGAGCCAGAAAAACCATTTCTGGTCTTCTGGAAAGATAAAACGAGGGTCCCATCGAAAAGGCTTGATGAAGGGATACCTGGTGTCAAAATCTTGAAGCATCAGGCTATGGTAGGTTTCTGTCACTTCACGGTGGTACATTTGAAAGATTCCGTGGAGATCTTGAAATCGTCCTTCTCGAATAATGTCCCTGACTTCAGGTGGGTATTGGAAAATTACCCAAGTTCTCTGAATGTCTTGCGTCTCGTACCTGTGGGGACCAATGTACCTTCGTTTTACGTACATGTGAACAGCTTCCATCTTCCTGGGTCGAGATAGGAAGTCAGCTAGTACGTTCTGCTCGCCCTTAAGGTGTTTGGTCTCGAATGAGTATTTGGAGAACCATTCTGCCCATCGCAGCAGCTGAGGATGAGGAATTTGGCGCTGCTTGAACTTGATCATCTGCGGGAATGATGCCATGTCCATTTCAATAAGGAAATGAACTCCAATGAGGTGGAATTCAAATTTCTTTATGCCATTCTTTACTGCAAGTATCTCTTTGAAGGTGGAATGATAATGCATTTCGGCCGGCGAGAAGCATCCACTCTTGTATCCACAAATGTTTCGGATATCGTTTTTTTCTTCAATCAGAATTGCCGCCCAGTGAGTGTCACTGGCGTCTGTCTGCAAGATCCTTTTACCGTCAGACGGGATGGTCAAAGGTGGTAGGATCTGGAGTCGTTTCTTCAAGTAAGCCACTGCTCTGGTTTGCTTTTCTCCCCACCGGGGGGGGGGGGGTGTTCTTTCTTCAACATTTCTTGAAGAGGTTTGAGATGTACCGCAATCTTTAGAACGAAGTCCCTTAGATAATTAACAATCCCGAGAAAGACTTCCGTCTCTTTCCTGGACAGTTTCTGTGGGAATCTCAAAAGTTCTTCCGCAATATGTGGCTTGGGACAGTAAGTTCGTTCATCAAGTTGCATACCGAGAAGCATGATGCCATGGGAATGTGCTATCGATGCAAATTTCTCAAGCAGAGAGCAATGAGATTGTTCATCCGTGCTATAAAGCAGGATATCATCAACATAAATTTGGGCTTGGGAAAGTATGGGCTGGAAAATTCGGCACATGGCCTTTTGGAATATGGACGGGGCGGTTTTGAGCCCAAAAGGGAGTATCGTCCATTGGTAATGGTGGTTCGGGATGCAAAACCCGGTTTTGAATCTTTCTTCTGGGTGGATACCCAGG
>JAGVVM010020028.1:0-11950 GCA_019149425.1 Psidium friedrichsthalianum
TTCTTATTGACGAAAGCGATTGAAGGCTATCTGTTATGGGCAAATGTATCAGAGAAGGGTAGCAAAGTCATTTAATCGCAAAGTGAGACCCAGAGATTTTACCGCCGGAGATTTAGTCGTCAAGAAAGTGCTTACTAACGTTACCCATCCCGGAGGCAAGTTTGCACCGAATTACGAGGGCCCATATGTAGTCCAGAAGGTTTTATGTGGCGGCGCTTTAATTCTTGTGAATGTGGACGGAGAGGAATTAGCAAGTCCTGTAAATGCAGATGCTGTCAAGAAATATTATCCTTGAATAAAATGAAGATTTGATCAGTTTCTACGCCTCGCGAGTATCTGAGTCGCATTGAAGACCAACGCACGCACTTCATGCATACATGCATACACTTGCATCATTTTCTTTGAATTGCAGGTTGGAGGGTGGCATCCAGGGGAGAGAGCCGACTCAAATAACGTCCTCCAGGTCAGAAGATTACAAGGAAGAGGAATCCACGAGATGAGTTATCTATCAGCATAATCAGCTCGCGGCCAAAGGTGAAGGTTGTATCGTTCCAATTTTTAAACACCAGGATAGGCACTGATTCTCGAAACATTTTATTTTCACAGGGAACTCCAGCCACGGCAGTTAGGTAAGTATCCCTTACCCTAAGAACTTTCTAAATTCACTGCGCTGTGATGATCAATAGACCGCATTATCAATAAAACTTCATGAAATAACCTAATTCGCATTCCCGCTCAGAAAAGGTATGTCTCGAGGTTATCCGAGAAAATCTAAAAAATTACATGCACGGCAGTCTCCCATGGATGCTAAATTTTGATGAAACAAAAGTGGATCTTTAAATGAGGACTGTCAGACCTGTCAAACTGGAGTAACCCAACATATGAGAGGCAAACCACGCCCAAACACGTCCTTACACACTTGAGAGATGAGTAAGAGGAAGGTGGAATAAAAACCTTTGTTTAGGAACGTAGGGATCACTTGCAGTGATTACATAGACCGGGAATGACGAAAGGCATGTTCATTTCTTCATCCTAAACACAATGATCCTTTGCAAGCCCATTTGAGCCTATAAAGGGAGAATTCAAAAATTAACCCTGTCAAGAACCACCCCACACCGGGGCAAGTTGGAGGTTCATTGGTTGACCCCTTGGAGAAAAGAGTCGGATAATACTTTATTGTGCTAACTCATATCAACCTTTTGTGGTAACTTCAGGTGACACCCCGTGGAAATTTGAAACATCAAAGTGAAGAGAGCAGTTCATTCCTTCATCCCACACACTATTATCCTTTGATGAGCCAATTTGAGCCTTCAAATCTTCATTTCTAAACCCAATTGGTGATCTCCTCCCTATACTGGGGCAGCGCGCATGATTTGCCAATAAGAGTAAAGTTGAGAATAAAGCCATCACTCTCACTTAGCTTGAAAGGTTCTTGGACCAACAAGTCCATTGTTGAAAAAGAGCATTAATATCTGAAAGTCAAAAAAGGGATACAGTAAAAACACAAAAGGCGAATGGGGCTGATAAAAGCAAAATGCCTGGTAAAAGCAAGGCCAAAGCCCTTCACAAAAGCAAAAGCCAAGATACTCAAAATAATCTGCTGACCAACAAGTGACAAAATAAAGCCGGGAGTTTAGGCGAATGTGAGTATCCAGAAAGCTGCTGATGAGGCCAAAGGTAAAAGATTCGCTTTCCAGCGACTACGATCATTGGCAATGACGCAAAGGTGATCACCAATCTATCGTATCCCTCATGCTAAAGATGGCCTTCTCAAGCCTACCTTGAACCAACAGTACAACCTATCCCAAAAGCCTCTCCTGATTGAAAAGTTTCAAATCAATACGGGGTTCTACACAAGAAGTTACTGCGTAAAGGAGTAAGTACAATCTGGTCTTATCTGATCTTCAAGGTTCTTGACTTGTAGACCTGAAGAAATTACTTACAAGATTTTAATGCCCACTCATTGCGCAAGCCTTTAACCAAGTCTGCATTACGGTCCTGTTAAAGACCTTCTCTGATCGATCAGGTTGTATTCACTGCAAATAATCCCGAGATTCTTGACATAGGTTTCGAGCGATAATTTGAGTGATCCTATAAATCTTCCTGGAAAAGGAGAAAAGAAAGGAAATGAAACCCCTCAGAAATTGATCCAGTGAGAAGTCCTCTCTGACAAAATCCCCCAGTTGACAAAACTGATTGAACTCATTCATCGACTCAAAGATTAACCCTGCAAGGAATTTCATGCAATGCATGTACATCATAAGGTGCTTGGGATAACCATCTGGTACCATATCACTGTTATTGAAGCGAGCCCATGTGACTCACAAGAACATGGCTCATTTTGAAAATCTTGAAACATTCGAAATATAAAAATCGTCTAATGATTCAAACTGAGCTTCTGCAGATTTTGATGTAAACCAGGCCTCAGAGAGGCACAAAAGTCCTTGATAGAGGCACAAAAGTCCTTGATATAGGCATGCAAGTCCTTGATACAGGCACCCAAGTCCTTGATATAGGCACCAAGTCCTTGATAGAGGCACAAAAGTCCTTGGTATAGGCATGCAAGTCCTTGATAGAGGCACCCAAGTCCTTGATATAGGTATGTAAGTCCTTGATATAGGCACCAAGTCCTTGATAGAGGCACCAAAAAGTCCTTGATAGAGGCATTTCAATGGGCTGACCTACCTTACGGGTCAAATCATGATCAAATTTTAATCAGTAGAGTCCTTCCACCAGGAATCTGCCATGGGTTGACCTACCATACGGGTCCAAGCTCAACCACCTTAGAGGTTTCTCATAATAGCTCCTTAGGTTCATATTCCATCTCCAACCGAGCAGTCAACAACAGCAGTGGGACGAGCAGGTAAGCCGCAGCTAGATCTCTATCTCTCTCTCTCTCTCTTTATCCGATATTAGAATGAACAGAAAAGAAATTTGGACTCGGGCTTTCAAAGAGGTAAATAGAGGTGGATGTCGCGACGTTTCATTTTCCCAGTAGAGTCGGCTAGGCATCAAGTGTCGTCTTGTCTTTGAGAGTGATCTCTCACGAGACTCCACTCAAAGAGGGGCAGCTGTTGACACTTGATTTTTAGCCATTTTATTTTTTAGAAAATTTTTAGAAAATCCATAAAAACTCAGAAAATTGAAAAATCAACTTTGGAGACTTCGGTCTAGCCCAGGAATCCAATCTTGAACAAAAAATAAATTTCTTTATTTTCGGTATTTTTTGGCATTTTATCTTCAAAAATTCACAAAAAATCAAGAAAAAATGAGAAAATTACGAAATCAACTTTGGAAGCCCTAGCTTAGCCTAAGGAACCAATTTTGAACGAAAAATAATTTTTCATATTTTTCGCATTTTTTAATATTTTTCAGAAAATAGAAAAATACTAAAAAAATAAAAATAGTATCCATGGCCACAAAAATACGAAAAAATAGTCCATATTTTTATTTTTATTTTCTCTCCACTTTGGCCAAATAAATTTTGAAAAAATTAATCTGGAAATGGGGTTTGCTTTGTAAATCACATTTTTCAAATTAATTGAAAAAATTATAGGAATTCCATTTTAATTCTGTAATTTTGGGTTTTTGCATTTTTGAAGTCATGTCACCACCATCTATTTTCTAAAATTAAAATACAGTCCAAAAACTCAGTGAATTGATCAATTTTGCACAAAAGGACCAAATTGCAATTTTCAATTTTTCAATTTAGTCCTTAAAAATGCTTAAAATGAAATTAAAATTTCTCTGAGGGCTAAATCGAAAATTAGGCCACGTCACCCCCTAGATTTCGATCTCCTGAATCCAATGGTGGTGGTGGTTTGCCCTGATTCGGCCATTTGGACAATTTAATTTGAAAAATGAACATTTGGCCGAAGCGAAAAATTTGGGGTTTTCGTCCAATTTCAAGCGAAATTTTCATAAAAACCTCATTTTTAGATGTAATCCATGTCGGGAAAGCCAATTTTGAGCTCAATTTCGCTAAAAAATGTCAATTTCTAGTCCAATTTAGCCCTTCTTTGGTCAAATGAGTCACCGGGTCGGGCGGGTTTGACCCACGACCCGGCACTGTTCATTGTCTCCCCCAAATCGACAGATCCAGTGCACGCACTCCCTCAGCCATCTCCGCTCAGACGACGTCGCTCCCTCAACGCCAGAGCTCCCTGTTGTCGTCTTGCGCAGCTTGAATGGGGTACGACCGCTAGCTGGCTCGGCTCGGGCGGCGTCTGAAAAAGCAGAGGCGTTGTAAGGGGGTCGCAGAGCAGAGGGGTAGGAGGCGAGTTGTCGGTCTGTCGGGCGCGCGTGAGCGGGAGACGATTCTCGATCTTTCGAAGGCCGGGTGTACAAAAGCAGGAGAGCGAGAGGGAGAAGGGGGGATTTTTTTGGAAGAGATAGAGAGAGTTGCAGAGCCCGACGGCAGCCATTGGAGGAGGTTTCGGAAAAAGCTTCGAGAGTTCGGTTGCGACGAACAGAACGAAACCGAGCTACGCCAAGCATCCCGGGAGTTTTGCGGCATCGCGACGAATCTCTGAAACCAGGCCGCGTGCGATTTCATAGCCGAAAAAGGTACACGCCATAGTTGAAGCTCAAGCTCGGTTTTAATGGCGGATCTTCGATCCGGCCATGTTTCTTCGATTTTATTGTCTGAATCACGTCTATAGACCTCCCTAAGCTCGTCCACACCCATTTTTTGCATCAATTTTGCTTGGAATCTCTTGACCGATCTCATACTCTCGCGGACGAACCTTGAGCTTGCAAGCTCATTTCGCGGAATCGAGCTCTGTGGGACATCAGGTAAGCCTCTCGGGCTTCTCTAGATGCGCTTTGATCAATTTTATGTGGATTTGAACGTCGAATATGCAAGAGGGATCTTCGCCGGAATCTGGAAATTTCGCCGGCTGTGACTAGCGTTATGGGTATTTGCAGAACCTGTTACGGTTAAATCTAGGCTTAGGAGTGTTGGTTGATTAGTTAAGCCGAGTTTGAGTAAAAAAAAAATGAATGAGATTAGGCCATTTTTGGCAATTTTTCGGCGAGTTCGCCGACGCGCGACGTTGGCCGGCGAGCTACTGTTCACCTTCTCCGGCGGTGGGGAGGTTAGGCGGTTATTAGGATTTGTTAGTTAGTTAATCAGCATTTAGTTAGTGTTAATCCGAGTTAGTTAGGTTAAAAAAGGGAGTGAAAAAAAAAAGTGAAAAAAAAAGAAAGAAAACCGATGATAATAAAAAAAACGAAGAAGGAAAGAAGGGGGGTTTCTCACCCTCTCTGACTAAGCGAAATGTTGACATACACGTGTCAAGCTTTGATATAATCGGAAAAATTAGAAAATTAGAAAAACTAATGAAAATAAAAAAAGAAACTGACGGCTGAGATTTAGTCACAAGTTTGATCCGGGCCGTAGAATTAGTAGGAAAGATGAGTGGATGAGATAGGGACGCGTGGAGGGTTATTGGCCGTCAGATTTAGATTTAGGCGGGAAAAGTAATAATAGAATAAACAAAGATAAAAAATTCGAAAATTTAAAAAGAATTCCTAAAACTACGTCGTTTTGGTATAAGGTTAGGTCACCTGGGCCTTCGGGTCGGGCCGGGTCTTGGGCTGGGTCCCTCGGCCCGGTCCGTATAACTAATAAAAAACAAATAAAAAATAAAATAAAAATAAACGTTTCAATGAAAATAATAAATGAAAATCAATGAAAAAAAAAAGAAAGAAAAAAAAATGAAAGTCTAAGCGGCGTCGTTTTGTCCCCGGGTCTTAGGTTCGGACCTTCGGTCATGGGCCGGGTTGACCCGACCCGGTCCAGAGGAAAAAAAGGAAGAAGAATAAAATACATAATGAAAAATAAAAAAATCTCGAAAAAAAAATTCGTAAAAATAATAAAAAAATAGATAATAATAATAAAACTTTTAGAAAATATTAAAAAAAAAAGAGAGGTAAATGAAATTCAAAGAATATATATGATAGAAAATATATAATATAATATATATCATATATATTCTTTGAATTTCATTTACCTCTCTTTTTTTTTTAATATTTTCTAAAAGTTTTATTATTATTATCTATTTTTTTATTATTTTTACGAATTTTTTTTCGAGATTTTTTTATTTTTCATTATGTATTTTATTCTTCTTCCTTTTTTTCCTCTGGACCGGGTCGGGTCAACCCGGCCCATGACCCGAAGGTCCGAACCTAAGACCCGGGGACAAAACGACGCCGCTTAGACTTTCATTTTTTTTTCTTTCTTTTTTTTTCATTGATTTTCATTTATTATTTTCATTGAAACGTTTATTTTTATTTTTATTTTTTATTTGTTTTTTATTAGTTATACGGACCGGGCCGAGGGACCCAGCCCAAGACCCGGCCCGACCGAAGGCCCAGGTGACCTAACCTTATACCAAAACGACGTAGTTTTAGGAATTCTTTTTAAATTTTCGAATTTTTTATCTTTGTTTATTCTATTATTACTTTTCCCGCCTAAATCTAAATCTGACGGCCAATAACCCTCCACGCGTCCCTATCTCATCCACTCATCTTTCCTACTAATTCTACGGCCCGGATCAAACTTGTGACTAAATCTCAGCCGTCAGTTTCTTTTTTTATTTTCATTAGTTTTTCTAATTTTCTAATTTTTCCGATTATATCAAAGCTTGACACGTGTATGTCAACATTTCGCTTAGTCAAGAGAGGGTGAGAAACCCCCCTTCTTTCCTTCTTCGTTTTTTTTTTATTATCATCGTTTTCTTTCTTTTTTTTTCACTTTTTTTTTTCACTCCCTTTTTTAACCTAACTAACTCGGATTAACACTAACTAAATGCTGATTAACTAACTAACAAATCCTAATAACCGCCTAACCTCCCCACCGCCGGAGAAGGTGAACAGTAGCTCGCCGGCCAACGTCGCGCGTCGGCGAACTCGCCGAAAAATTGCCAAAAATGGCCTAATCTCATTCATTTTTTTTTACTCAAACTCGGCTTAACTAATCAACCAACACTCCTAAGCCTAGATTTAACCGTAACAGGTTCTGCAAATACCCATAACGCTAGTCACAGCCGGCGAAATTTCCAGATTCCGGCGAAGATCCCTCTTGCATATTCGACGTTCAAATCCACATAAAATTGATCAAAGCGCATCTAGAGAAGCCCGAGAGGCTTACCTGATGTCCCACAGAGCTCGATTCCGCGAAATGAGCTTGCAAGCTCAAGGTTCGTCCGCGAGAGTATGAGATCGGTCAAGAGATTCCAAGCAAAATTGATGCAAAAAATGGGTGTGGACGAGCTTAGGGAGGTCTATAGACGTGATTCAGACAATAAAATCGAAGAAACATGGCCGGATCGAAGATCCGCCATTAAAACCGAGCTTGAGCTTCAACTATGGCGTGTACCTTTTCGGCTATGAAATCGCACGCGGCCTGGTTTCAGAGATTCGTCGCGATGCCGCAAAACTCCCGGGATGCTTGGCGTAGCTCGGTTTCGTTCTGTTCGTCGCAACCGAACTCTCGAAGCTTTTTCCGAAACCTCCTCCAATGGCTGCCGTCGGGCTCTGCAACTCTCTCTATCTCTTCCAAAAAAAAATCCCCCCTTCTCCCTCTCGCTCTCCTGCTTTTGTACACCCGGCCTTCGAAAGATCGAGAATCGTCTCCCGCTCACGCGCGCCCGACAGACCGACAACTCGCCTCCTACCCCTCTGCTCTGCGACCCCCTTACAACGCCTCTGCTTTTTCAGACGCCGCCCGAGCCGAGCCAGCTAGCGGTCGTACCCCATTCAAGCTGCGCAAGACGACAACAGGGAGCTCTGGCGTTGAGGGAGCGACGTCGTCTGAGCGGAGATGGCTGAGGGAGTGCGTGCACTGGATCTGTCGATTTGGGGAGACAATGAACAGTGCCGGGTCGTGGGTCAAACCCGCCCGACCCGGTGACTCATTTGACCAAAGAAGGGCTAAATTGGACTAGAAATTGACATTTTTTAGCGAAATTGAGCTCAAAATTGGCTTTCCCGACATGGATTACATCTAAAAATGAGGTTTTTATGAAAATTTCGCTTGAAATTGGACGAAAACCCCAAATTTTTCGCTTCGGCCAAATGTTCATTTTTCAAATTAAATTGTCCAAATGGCCGAATCAGGGCAAACCACCACCACCATTGGATTCAGGAGATCGAAATCTAGGGGGTGACGTGGCCTAATTTTCGATTTAGCCCTCAGAGAAATTTTAATTTCATTTTAAGCATTTTTAAGGACTAAATTGAAAAATTGAAAATTGCAATTTGGTCCTTTTGTGCAAAATTGATCAATTCACTGAGTTTTTGGACTGTATTTTAATTTTAGAAAATAGATGGTGGTGACATGACTTCAAAAATGCAAAAACCCAAAATTACAGAATTAAAATGGAATTCCTATAATTTTTTCAATTAATTTGAAAAATGTGATTTACAAAGCAAACCCCATTTCCAGATTAATTTTTTCAAAATTTATTTGGCCAAAGTGGAGAGAAAATAAAAATAAAAATATGGACTATTTTTTCGTATTTTTGTGGCCATGGATACTATTTTTATTTATTTTTTAGTATTTTTCTATTTTCTGAAAAATATTAAAAAATGCGAAAAATATGAAAAATTATTTTTCGTTCAAAATTGGTTCCTTAGGCTAAGCTAGGGCTTCCAAAGTTGATTTCGTAATTTTCTCATTTTTTCTTGATTTTTTGTGAATTTTGAAGATAAAATGCCAAAAAATACCGAAAATAAAGAAATTTATTTTTTGTTCAAGATTGGATTCCTGGGCTAGACCGAAGTCTCCAAAGTTGATTTTTCAATTTTCTGAGTTTTTATGGATTTTCTAAAAATTTTCTAAAAAATAAAATGGCTAAAAATCAAGTGTCAACAGCTGCCCCTCTTTGAGTGGAGTCTCGTGAGAGATCACTCTCAAAGACAAGACGACACTTGATGCCTAGCCGACTCTACTGGGAAAATGAAACGTCGCGACATCCACCTCTATTTACCTCTTTGAAAGCCCGAGTCCAAATTTCTTTTCTGTTCATTCTAATATCGGATAAAGAGAGAGAGAGAGAGATAGAGATCTAGCTGCGGCTTACCTGCTCGTCCCACTGCTGTTGTTGACTGCTCGGTTGGAGATGGAATATGAACCTAAGGAGCTATTATGAGAAACCTCTAAGGTGGTTGAGCTTGGACCCGTATGGTAGGTCAACCCATGGCAGATTCCTGGTGGAAGGACTCTACTGATTAAAATTTGATCATGATTTGACCCGTAAGGTAGGTCAGCCCATTGAAATGCCTCTATCAAGGACTTTTTGGTGCCTCTATCAAGGACTTGGTGCCTATATCAAGGACTTACATACCTATATCAAGGACTTGGGTGCCTCTATCAAGGACTTGCATGCCTATACCAAGGACTTTTGTGCCTCTATCAAGGACTTGGTGCCTATATCAAGGACTTGGGTGCCTGTATCAAGGACTTGCATGCCTATATCAAGGACTTTTGTGCCTCTATCAAGGACTTTTGTGCCTCTCTGAGGCCTGGTTTACATCAAAATCTGCAGAAGCTCAAGTTTGAATCATTAGACGATTTTTTATATTTCGAATGTTTCAAGATTTTCAAAATGAGCCATGTTCTTGTGAGTCACATGGGCTCGTTTCAATAACAGTGATATGGTACCAGATGGTTATCCCAAGCACCTTATGATGTACATGCATTGCATGAAATTCCTTGCAGGGTTAATCTTTGAGTCGATGAATGAGTTCAATCAGTTTTGTCAACTGGGGGATTTTGTCAGAGAGGACTTCTCACTGGATCAATTTCTGAGGGGTTTCATTTCCTTTCTTTTCTCCTTTTCCAGGAAGATTTATAGGATCACTCAAATTATCGCTCGAAACCTATGTCAAGAATCTCGGGATTATTTGCAGTGAATACAACCTGATCGATCAGAGAAGGTCTTTAACAGGACCGTAATGCAGACTTGGTTAAAGGCTTGCGCAATGAGTGGGCATTAAAATCTTGTAAGTAACTTCTTCAGGTCTACAAGTCAAGAACCTTGAAGATCAGATAAGACCAGATTGTACTTACTCCTTTACGCAGTAACTTCTTGTGTAGAACCCCGTATTGATTTGAAACTTTTCAATCAGGAGAGGCTTTTGGGATAGGTTGTACTGTTGGTTCAAGGTAGGCTTGAGAAGGCCATCTTTAGCATGAGGGATACGATAGATTGGTGATCACCTTTGCGTCATTGCCAATGATCGTAGTCGCTGGAAAGCGAATCTTTTACCTTTGGCCTCATCAGCAGCTTTCTGGATACTCACATTCGCCTAAACTCCCGGCTTTATTTTTGTCACTTGTTTGTCAGCAGATTATTTTGAGTATCTTGGCTTTTGCTTTTGTGAAGGGCTTTGGCCTTGCTTTTACCAGGCATTTTGCTTTTATCAGCCCCATTCGCCTTTTGTGTTTTACTGTATCCCTTTTTGACTTTCAGATATTAATGCTCTTTTTCAACAATGGACTTGTTGGTCCAAGAACCTTTCCAAGCTAAGTGAGAGTGATGGCTTATTCTCAACTTTACTCTTATTGGCAAATCATGCGCGCTGCCCCAGTATAGGGAGGAGATCACCAATTGGGTTTAGAAATGAAGGTTTGAAGGCTCAAATTGGCTCATCAAAGGATAATAGTGTGTGGGATGAAGGAATGAACTGCTCTCTTTCACTTTGATGTTTCAAATTTCCACGGGGTGTCACCTGAAGTTACCACAAAAGGTTGATATGAGTTAGCACAATAAAGTATTATCCGACTCTTTTCTCCAAGGGGTCAACCAATGAACCTCCAACTTGCCCCGGTGTGGGGTGGTTCTTGACAGGGTTAATTTTTGAATTCTCCCTTTATAGGCTCAAATGGGCTTGCAAAGGATCATTGTGTTTAGGATGAAGAAATGAACATGCCTTTCGTCATTCCCGGTCTATGTAATCACTGCAAGTGATCCCTACGTTCCTAAACAAAGGTTTTTATTCCACCTTCCTCTTACTCATCTCTCAAGTGTGTAAGGACGTGTTTGGGCGTGGTTTGCCTCTCATATGTTGGGTTACTCCAGTTTGACAGGTCTGACAGTCCTCATTTAAAGATCCACTTTTGTTTCATCAAAATTTAGCATCCATGGGAGACTGCCGTGCATGTAATTTTTTAGATTTTCTCGGATAACCTCGAGACATACCTTTCTGAGCGGGAATGCGAATTAGGTTATTTCATGAAGTTTTATTGATAACGCGGTCTATTGATCATCACAGCGCAGTGAATTTAGAAAGTTCTTAGGGTAAGGGATACTTACCTAACTGACGTGGCTGGAGTTCCCTGTGAGAATAAAATGTTTCGAGAATCAGTGCCTATCCTGGTGTTTAAAAATTGGAACGATACAACCTTCACCTTTGGCCGCGAGCTGATTATGCTGATAGATAACTCATCTCTTGGATTCCTCTTCCTTGTAATCTTCTGACCTGGAGGACGTTATTTGAGTCGGCTCTCTCCCTGGATGCCACCCTCCAACCTGCAATTCAAAGAAAATGATGCAAGTGTATGTATGTATGCATGAAGTGCGTGCGTTGGTCTTCAATGCGACTCAGATACTCGCGAGGCGTAGGAACTGATCAAATCTTCATTTTATTCAAGGATAATATTTCTTGACAGCATCTGCATTTACAGGACTTGCTAATTCCTCTCCGTCCACATTCACAAGAATTAAAGCGCCGCCACATAAAACCTTCTGGACTACATATGGGCCCTCGTAATTCGGTGCAAACTTGCCTCCGGGATGGGTAACGTTAGTAAGCACTTTCTTGACGACTAAATCTCCGGCGGTAAAATCTCTGGGTCTCACTTTGCGATTAAATGACTTTGCTACCCTTCTCTGATACATTTGCCCATAACAGATAGCCTTCAAATCGCTTTCGTCAATAAGAT
>JAGVVM010020030.1:0-24531 GCA_019149425.1 Psidium friedrichsthalianum
TTTCTCAAGCCTTTGTTTTAAATATCTGGGGCCCTTTGCGCACATGATTTTTATCACTTTTCTTTTTAAAAATTCATAAAAAAATTCATACAATTTCATAAATAAGATTCATCAACTTTTGACAGCCTTGGCCAAGTCTAAGAAACCAATTTTGAACAAAAAGTGATTTTTCATTTTTTTTGTATTTTTAAATATTTTTCGAAAAATACAAATAACTTAAAAATTCGGGAATAATAATATTTGGGGCCACAAAAATACACAAAATAGTCAATATTATTCTTTTAAATTCCTTTCATGTTGGCCATCGTAGATTCGAAAAATACAATTCAGGGTTATGTGTTCCTTTCACGAGTATAATCTCGAATCGGGCATAAAAAAATTCAATTTAAGTCATTTTATTTTTATTTTTTCACTTTTAAGAGTTGTGACATTGTTCTCTAATAGTCAAATTTTTATCTGGGCCAATTTACTAAGAATGACTCATTTTAAAGGGTCTTAGTTGAATTTGCATCTTTCAGTGGCAAGAAATGAGCTTAAATTTAACGAGCGATTGAACTAGACATGAGTGAATTTCGACCAAGCATAGGGGAGGTGTGTCGAAAAATTATGTGAGATTTGGACTTAAGAATATTTATCCATGACTGAATTGTAGATACTTAAAATCTCAAGGATTAAGTGCAAATACCTAACATTTGAAGGATTATTTTGTAAATAACTAAAAGAAAGTTAGTAGAAATTAAAATAGATAAAGAAAGATGGAGAAGATAGATTGAGAAAATAGAGATGGGATAGAGAAGGGAAGATGATGAAGAAGAGTTAGGAGAAATTAGAATGGGAGATAGATGAGTGTGTTATAAAAGAAGGAAAAAGGAAGCTTGGAAGAGGGGATTTTTCAGAGAGAAAAAGTTTAGGATGGTTTTGGGAGATTGAAAAAAATTAGAGAAAAAAAATCGGAGAGAGAGAGAAGAGAGAGAGAGAGAGAGAGAGTTCTCTTCTAGAAGAGAATCTTGAAAATGGTGAGAGTTTAAAGTTAGGTGTTACCATCACCAATTCCTCCAACGATCAACATAAGTCATGAATTTATTCCCATTGTTCGAGCTGTAATTTTGATCCACAAGGTGATAAGAAGTCCGAATTCGACAATCAAATCCGTCAAATCAGGTAACGATTCTAATCATTAAAATTTTCGAGAATTTCATTACCTAAATGGATCGATTTAAATTTTGATTATGTCACGTCATATTCGTATGTCTTCATATATACATATTTTTATTTATTGCCAATTTTCTGTATTTTTTCGCTTAAAATATATGAACCCCAGATTACGGAAACTCTGCCCCCTTACTTGGTGGTGTAAAGATCTCATGTATTTCATTTTTTGTATTTTGATTTTCACATTATCAAATCCCAGAATTAGTAGGTCGAGCCACCTGCTGGAGTTCACAACACTGCATAGAAGTCATCAACTTACTCTCTCTTTCCGACTTTAGGGAATTTTAATGTTTATCTTTATTTATTGTAATTTTCTGCATTTTTCACTTAAAAGATCCGAACCTCAGATTGCTATAGCTCTGCCCCCTACTTGGTGGTGTAAAGATCTCATGTATTTCATTTCTTGTACTTTGATTTTCATATTGTCAAACCCCAGAATTGGTGGGCCGAGCCACTGTTGGAGGTAGTAACACCGTACATAAGTCATTAACTCATTCCTCTTTCCGGTTTCAGGGAATTTTAATGCTTATATTTAGTTATACTTTTTATATTGCATTTTTTCATTAATCCGAACCTCAGATTGTTGTAGGCTTTTGCCCCTTACTTGGTGGTGTAAAGATCTTATGTATTCCATTTTTTGTAGTTTGATTTTTGTATTGTCAAACCCTAGAATTAGTAGGCCAAGTTACCTGTAGGAGGTCGTAACACTGTATAGAAGTCGTTAACTCACCCCATCTTTTTGGCTTTAGGGAGTTTTAATGCTTATCTTTATTTATTACTTGTCATATTGTGTCTTTTCATTACATTATATTATCGAACTTGTTTGTGAAATCATAAATTTCTCTGACTGTTTTTGTGATATATCTGTCACTGAATACGTACGCATGTCGTATTCGTATGTCTATGTTCGCACGCTGTATTTGCATGTCATGTCATTTTTTTTGCTACGTCATTTTATGTCATGTTATTGATTTTTTTAGATTTACACTTAATTTATGCCATTGCATTTTAGAGTAATTTTATGTATTGCATATAGTATAACTCTTCATGCATTTATAAAAAAAATGAAAACCAACAAAAAAAGAAATATTTTGTATGGCGCATGCTCCCTGAGCTTACTTGGTTTTTTGATATTCAATTAATTGTTTGTGCACCCGCATTACAACCTTTGTTACTGCCCTAGGTTAAAATCGATCAATGCTGCATTCTCAAATAATTTTTCATGAAATAAAATGGTATCGAAAGGGCATTAGAGTAATCTAGTGTAATCAAGTCCCCGAACTTTGAATCTCTGGTTCGTATAAGTAATTTAGTTCTCCCACTAGTTTACTTAAGTTTCTAATCGATCTACCAAGAACGATTAGTGGCGAGTCCAAATTGAATAAATTTTGTATGAAAAAAACCTAAATTGCGATTCGGTAGGATTTGGGAGGGTTTGAATTAGGTTAGTCAATTAACTTGATAATATGTTAACTTAGAATTTTGTTCGTTCGAATTTTTTAAGTCGAGACAACTTGGTGACTCCGCTAAGGACTTGTTCTTAATTTTCGAAAAAACTTAAGAACCTAGTGGACTTAAGCCTGAAAAATTTCATGAAAATTCATGTGGTTTGACAATTGGTCGGATTCTAACATCTAGGTGTTAAATGGTGTTGCAGAATGAGAATTATAAGGGGTGGAGTGTTTGGCTAACACATTGTTTTGCAGGCTTGGTGTATGGAATAATTTGCTTAATTTTGCACATTTTTGAAGCGATGTTTTGATATAAATTGCTGTGCATGTATTGCATCTTTTGGCGATCACGACACATCGCACACACTGGCGGTCAAACCCTAATTGCAACCACCTTTAGGTTTACCTTAGATAGGGAAAGGGTGCAAAAGGATCTCATGATTGATTGCACTTGAGACTTTCGTATTCGTTCCTGCTCATTATCCGGATTAGTGTTTCTAACCCTCTCGGGCGGGTGCTCTTGGGGAAGAATCTGGTATATATGGATCACGAGAGCCTTGGCCATAGATTATATACCCACCATTTTGATTTTTAGAGTATTATCCTCACTTGTCTCATGCGCATGTCTCTAGGCGGTTGGTATACCTAAAACCAAAACATCTTTCATTTCTCACTAGAAATAGTTGGTAAGTTCGTTCCTTTTTATGAACATATTTCTTTTGTTATATATATTTGTCATCTACATGGCGAATTGTTCATGGCACGTGCATTGGCATATGTGGAGCATATCATGCATTTCATCCCGTTCTCATTTGAGTGATTAAAATTAATGTCGATGATAGAATAGATTGTCCCTGCATCCCATGGGTTCGTCAAGCTTAGAACTTTTCCTCCATGAGAAGAAAGTGGTGTCGCCCACCCCTAACACAAAGTTTCACTTCACCCGATTCCTACACGGACGGGAACTCACTGGACAGAATATGGGGCCACCTAATGATTGTTAAACCAGCTTTCATGTCTACAACATCCATTTGAAGCAAGATATGGAAAAATTTCTAGAGTCCCACTGTGAAACTCAAAGGAAGACTCGCAACCTGCGAGCTAGGGAGAGACGCGCCCAAGTGAAGAAGGAACGGCTAGCTAAAGAGAACCGGCCGATAACAGCACCTTGGGAGAAGGGGCATCGTCCTCCCATCAAAACTCGCCCGAAGCGTATAGCTCTAAAGAAGAAACCTAAAATTGAGTAAGTTGATGGAGTGCTCATTCGTGGTGAAAGATACAAACAGGTGGGATCGCGAATTACCAAGGCCACGTTGAGCCAAGAACTCGAGGCATGGGGATTAAACCATAGGAGTTTTTTAGGAAGAGGTGGTCACATTCCATTTGATCCTTTACTTTCTTTTAGCACTCATGTATAGGGTTTCCCTGCTTGGATTCCGATTCCATCCTATTCTTTAGACTTTTGTGCATTAGGGATCTATCTTAATTGTAATGTTTTCTTAGTTTAGTTTGTCTTGAAATGTGACATCGGCATTTCTTTTAATTACAAGAATGACTCTTATCAATTACATATCTTATTTAGATGAAATTTCAGTTAGATCTCTCAGTTAGTCCTTTTGGTCACAAATAAGATAATCTAACTTTTATCTCACCAAAAGAGATATGGAATTGAATCAGTGCATGCATACATAACACTTGCATTGTGCATTTTAAAGTAATTCATGGCAATTAATTTTCAAACATCGCTTATATGTTCTAGACTTGATGAGGAAGAATGATATCCAAGTGATCAACATCCCTAGAGATAAGCTCCTAGCCTAGTGGGACAGCGTCATTTGTCAAGAAGAAGCTGGGATATCTAATGGATCTGCTATAAGTACAGTGTCAAATCGCTCTTATCCAGGCATTAGCCCATTTTTGGAATTCCAACACTATCACTTTCAATATACAAGGATTGGAACTCACACCAACGCTAGAGGAGTGTAATACCGCAATCAGAGCTAGGTTCACTGATCCCCACCTTGTACAACCACCTATAGGACTTGACCCTCATAGTGCTTTAGTTGAGTTTCTCGACACTAACCTTTCTCAGATTTTACCCCTCATAAAGAGTAATTTAGGTAGGTTTCCATTGTCTTTTCTTATAGAAAGATTCTCTCGACTTTCCATAGATAAGGGGACCAAATCTGGTAGAGTATTCATTCTAGCCTTTTTCAGTTTTGTCTTGTTCCCCAATTCTCCTGTCACTTTCGACCCTTCGATGTCTAAGTCGCTAGACAAGTCTGATGTGGTTTGGATTATTCCAATCTAATTCTGGCCGAGACTATTATTTCTCTCAACCATTTTATAACCCGGGGCAAGGCATCCTTCGAGCTTCATTGAACTCCTCTACATGTGGTTCACATCCCACATCAAGGACTTCCACCTCTGCATGGGCCTCAATGAGATTAGCCAACATACTCACCCACTTAATTCTTTCATCCAAGTACAATCGGATGTCCTCGAACGTTCCTTCATCAAATGGATGGAATTTCTCAAAACTTAGAGCCAAAACAATCCGATGGTGGCTTTCGAAACTGTTAAAGGCGCGTCTTACGTGTAACAATGGAGATCCCATTCCGCTGCTGGGGATTACTGGAGGGACAACTTACTATCCACCTCGCGTAGTCAAATAATTTGGGGTCCTACAAGAGATTCCTCCCCATTAAGACTTGGAGTATTCTCATTTGACTTACCACTAAGAGTCCTCTCAGGATAAGCCAAGGAACGATTTCTAGCCAAGGTGGAATATATCAAGAATAGTCTGAATGGTTCTTCGCTACAAGATATTGAATGGCCCGACTCTTTGGTAGGAAAAATGGAGACCCACAGAGCTTCGCAGGAGTATATCTAATACTTCAAAGCGACAGACGTAGCTTCGTGGAGCCCTATATGACGAGATACATAGTTCTGCATGTACTAGGAGTGGAGCCATACGTGCCCGAAGGCGTCGGACCGCCACTTTACGATGGAGATGAGGAGGCTTATACCTGGGGACCAGATTTTAATGGGGAGGATGAGGTGGCCCTAGACACCAAACGCCTCAAACTTGAATAGAAGGACCCCCTGTCGAGTCTAGAATATATGAGCATTACATTTTGCACCTTTGTTAAATGCTCCTCATGAGCTTTTCCTTGTAAAAGACTCATTTAGTTTTTATTAATGCATGGTGTGACGTTTTCAGACCTGTCAAAAATTTCCATGGATTACGTTTCTTTTAATAATATGTTTCCCTTAGAGAACAATGAAAAGGATTTGCCATACGAGGCTGAGAACCACGTGAAAATCCTCTTCCTCGTTAGCTATGAGAAACCATGAAATTGAAAGAATTCAGTTCAATCTTTCATTAATTTTCACCATCCTAACTTTCCTTTCCTCTAATCAGGTACCCATTGATCACGGAAGCGCCACACAACCGTATCAGAACCCGTCTCAGGACAAGAATGAACGCGAGAAATTGAGCCTCAGGGTAGTTAGTCTCGAGACGCAGATGACAACCATAGCTACGATGCAGGCAAAAATGAAAGCTATGATGATAGAAGCCTAGGTAAAGACTACCCAGCCAGCTGATCCGACCCAAGCCACTCACCCGTCGTCATCCAACCCTTCGGGTGTGGCTCGAGCCCTAGGAGAAGTACACATTCCAAGAACCAAACAGGTGTTGAATGTCGAGCCGTCACCCAACTCCTCACCCGTGGTCATTGACCTCGATAATAAAAAGAAAGAAAAACCTGCGAGCAAAATGGAGGAGGGTGTGAGGAGACTCGCAAAGATTGAGGAATACCTCAGCAACTAGGGATATGAACTAGCCAATTTCAACAAGATATCCCCCTTCGCTAAGGTGAAGTTCCGCTCGATCACAAAGAGTCGAGTTCATCAGGAAATACAATGGGATAGGCTGCCCCGAGCTCATTTAAAATACTACTTCCACAAGATGGCACATTATTCCGATTATGTTCTGTTATTGATGAATACGTTCTAAGAGAGTCTGGCGAGTGCCACTTTAGCATGGTTCATTGAGTTGGATCTAGAAGATTATGACTGTTGGGAAGATTTAGCCGAGGACTTCTTGTATCAGTATAAGTTCAACACCGCGATGGCCTCTACTAGGGAAGAATTGCTGAGGATGGTAAAAGGAAAAAAAAAGCCATTCGTAACTATGCTCAAAGGTGGCGGGTTTTGGCTACGCAAGTTAAGGCATCAATCCTTCAAGACGAGCCCGTCGACCTATTTCTAAAGGCACTCTCATACGAGTACTTCGACCGACTGAACACTTTTGGGTGCCAGACATTCGTGCACCTCATAAAGGTTGCCGAAAGACTTGAATGAGCCATGAGTGAGAGAAATGCCTCTGAGACTGCAACGAGATGCTAGTATCCGCCCAGGAAGGAGAGAGAGCCTAGCGTCGACGTGGCTTTTGTACCTAATCTGTCGCAGCCGAAGCAGTTCTCTAACTCCACCACGGCGCAAGGAAGCTCATTATGGTCGACGCCGAGATCGTCTCAACCTCAGAAAAGGAGTCGCCTCCCAAGCAGTTCACTCTGCTCCCTGGACCACTATCCAAGCTGCTCCCATTGCTATTGCAAGTGAGGCTGGTTGCCAAGGAGCCACCGAGGCTGAATCCTTCGAGATTCTCGGGTTATGATCTAAGCTAATCATGTGTCTACCACATGGGAGAGAAATGTTAGGAGTATGCCCTAAAGCAACCATGTGATGGTCACATGTATGGATAGATATTGTACTGTCGATATTGTATTAATGACAAGATGCATGATTATTCATCTTGTCCCTTTAATTTAGATGAATAAAGTCCATTAGATCAGTTGAAACTGATACCCATTCTTGAGGCGTTAAGAATATGTGTGATGGGTCATCAGTTGGTCTCTGATCTTCAAATTGGTTCCTGGTCGAAGGATTGTGAATTGGGCATCCGCGAGCCGGTGTGAGACTAGTGTGTTCGTAGCATTGCTATTGAGCATTGGATGCCCAATAGGGATGATGAGTCACAAGTCATCGGACGTTAAACATCTAAGCTGGAACATAGGTGATCGTATCGAAATGAGTTCGATTAAATCCACTGAACGTGACGAAAAGAGCGATTGACTAACATAGAGACTTCATGCTTGGTCAATGTCTCAATCGCTCTTGGCTTTAATGTGTTAATAGTCCTCAAACCTAAGCCACGATGCTGGCTTGTATATTGGATGGCCGTGGTTCACAGGTACGATATTGACCGATCATAAATCCGCCTATGTGCATGATGGTCATAGTCCTCCATATACGAAATCATAGGCGTGGGCAACAATTGGAATCTGTCTCCTCATTAGATGAGGTTGATGTCCTATACGATCTATTGTCGCAACCCGAAAGAAATTAATTTTTCGTTCGATCGGGTGAAGGATTATCAGGTTAATTAGATTAACTAACCTAACGTGGACCCTCCCAAGTCCTACCGAATCGCAACTTTAGTTTTTATTTAAATGATTTTAAAATTTGGAGTCGCCACTGATCATTATTGGTAGGTCGATTAGAAACTTAAATAAATTAGCGGAAGAACTAATTTATTTCTGCGAACTATAGAAAATGAGTTCGGAGACTTGGTTACGCTAGATTACTCTAACGCCCTTCCGTACTATTTTATTTTATGAAAAATCATTTGAGGAGACTCGGAAAGATTTGGATCAAATTGACTAGAAGGGTAAAATGGTCATCTTTCAAGGATCGGAAATGGAAACAGGTCAAACCAGTTGAATGTGGCCATTCCTTATTTCCCACAATTTCTAAGAATTTTTTTGAATTATTTTTCTGATTTTCTGAAGACAATTTGCCAATGAAGGGTAAAACTGTCATTTCATGAAGAAATGAGAGTCAAAGTCACAAAATATGGCTCTAGCCAGTTAAAATTGACCATTTCCCATTCTTTGCAATTTTGAGAATTTTTCAAAATTCTCCGAGACAATTTGCCCATAAGCGGCAAAACCGTCATTTTGAAAAGATTAGGGAGGAAAATCATCAAAAATAGGATTGACCAGTTGAAATGGCCCGTTTCCTAGTTTTTGAAATTTTTGAGAATTTTTCGAAATTTTTCGAGATAATTTACCCATAAGGGGCAAAATCATCATTTTGAAAAGATTAGGGAGAGAAATCATCAAATATAGGATTGACCAATCGGGAGGGCCCGTTTCCTAATTCTTGAGGTTTTTCTGAATTTTTTGAGACAATTTGCCCATAAGGGGCAAAATCGTTATTTTGAAAAGTTCAGGAAGGAAATTCATCAAAAATAAGATTGGTCAGTTAGAATGGACCGTTTCTTAATTCTTGAGATTTTTCTGAATTTTTTAAGACAATTTACCCATAAGGGGCAAAATCATCATTTTGAAAAGATCAGGAAGGAAATTCATCAAAAATAAGATTGGCCAATCGAAATGGCCCGTTTCCTAATTTTTGAGATTTTTCTGAATTTTTCTGAATTTTTCAAGACAATTTGCTCATAAGGAGCAAAATCGTCATTTTTGGAGATTGGAAGAGCAAAATTACCGAAAATAGGATTGACTAGTTAAAATAGCCTATTTCCTAATTTTTGAGATTTTTGACAAATTCTCGGAATTTCTATTTTTTTTTGTGGAATTTTTTAGTATCTTTATGATTTTTATGAATTTTTCATTTTTTAGCGATTTTCCATTTTTTGGGAATTTAAAATTATTTTTGATTTTTTAAATTTTTAATTTATATATATTTTTTGGGATTTTTTTATTACATTCTTTTTCGATTTTTTTAATATTTTTTATTTTAGAAATAATGATCTAGGTTGGGCTTCTGAGCTCGACCGACGAGGCCGACCTAAACCGCAGTCCGGTTTCCAAGCTGACTGGGCTCGGCTAATGAGCCCAGCAAAAACTAACTAGGCCCAAGCCCAATTCCTTCACTTAAGATAAAATGGGCCTCGTCAGGTCCAAATTATCAAAACAGATCAAGACAGGCCCAACTCTAATCTTTCCCTTTATCAGCAAAATGAGCCCAAAACCCTTGGCCCAACTCTATATTGGACTGATCCAAAACACAACTAAAATCAGGAAAACGTCCCTCCCCCCACACAAATATACATAGCATGCAGACATGTAAATGTGAATATTGTTTGTTCAGAGACTGGTTCGCTCGAAATAACCTTTAAATCATAGTAATCTAACTTCAGAAATAACATACTCTTCGATCAAGATCAAACCAAATCGAGAAAACATGGTGAAACTAGGGTTTAAAGAAGTCAGTAAAGAGGAGGCTAACCTGTGGGCTTATTTTTGTCCGTCACTTTGACGCTGGCCTGCTCCACGAAGTGCATGATGAATGACAACACCATGGTCCTGAAGCTCTCTGCTTGTGAAACCGTGGGTTCGGCCACAATAATCTACAACACTTCCACTTGGGGACACTCTGCTGACACCATGACTCATCTAAAGCAGCATCGTGGTTTAACTCATGGTCAGACTCTTCTCAGATGTCATGGACTTATAAAAACGAAAAAACAAAACTTTGATGAAAGAATGAGACTTTGACCACAACTTAAACTTTGCCAGACCCATCGACCATGAATGAACTGAACATGCATGGACTCCACCAAATCTGCCGGATCTCATCAAGAATCGTTGCTTTCACTGGATGGCTATTTAAGATCACTCCTACAACTTGTTGAACTTAACAATGAATGTCGGGTTCGTGGCCTCATCCGATGAGCAGCCGCATCGTCGATACCGGAGTAGCAAGTTTCATTGTGGGGTAAGGAGGACGTCACGATCAAAGGTGGCTCGCGGCAGCAATATGGCTTAAGGTTGGCTACTCAGTCCGGCTCGTCAGGAGCGTCGCAGCAGCGGCCATCTTCGTTGCCTCGGTCCGGATCTCATTTTTTTTTTCTTTGTGAGAAGTTAAACTTTCCACAAAATAACCCAAGCGCATGGTCAGAATGCAGCCTTGCTCGAACCCATAGATGGGCCAAGGAAAATGAGCGAAGAACAGATCGCTAGAAATAATGAGGTGGGATGGCCTTCTTGAGCTGACTCAGCGTGAATGGAGGTTTTGAAGAAGGAACTCCCTTGTGAAGCATGGTCTCTGGCTCCTTTATCATGGGTGAACAGACATATTGCCGCCAACACCCATTGTCCTTGACCTGAACGAACGAAGCTCCTCCTCTGGAGATGCTCCTATGCAGCCTCCCCGTGTTCTAGCCTCTTGTGCAGAAGCTTCGCACGCATACTGACATCCTGTTCGTTCTTTATATCACTAAGGCCCAACGCATACGCGATCTCTCCTTGAATCACCTTGATGTCTGGATTTTCTGACACGTCAGCCTTGGCGATCAGATCAAACGACCTCTCTTCCCTTATTCTCCTTTCGAAGTCCACCGAAGGAATGTAGATATAAGTAGTCAAGATAACAAGAGAAGTGGACATCGTGAATACATAAGGAACATGTATTCACTTATCGCCATGGAGTTGTTAGAGAACCCGACACGAAGCAGGAAGGCTTTAGCTTTACTTCGCCTCGTTCACATGAAGATGCCTGATAAATTCAATGGACTCCTTCAGAGGCTGCAATTTCTTGAAACAGAGGGGTTTCATTGGGATGTTTCTTGACATCACATCGATCAATAGTGTACCCTTCTCTGACTCTCGATCTACACTGTCTACATGTTGGGCACCGTTTGATATTTATGTGGAGAGTGCCCGGATGCAAGGCCGCATCCTCTAACTTCAACAACTGTTATACTTACAGGCTTCACGAGGCGAACCACGAGCGATGGACATCAGCAAAAAAATGAGGGTGGCTCATAAGCGCGAGCCGTTAGCTTTCTTGGAGAATGACGTCGGGCGGATGTATATGGACAACATTAAGATGATGATCAACCACGAGCGCCGCCGCCTCATCATGGACATCTCCAATCTGTACCCGTTCCATGACTTGGCACCCCGGACCTTAAGAAACCTTTGAGGGCGCCTTTTGTTTCACATCGTGTATGCAGTTCAAGTCATTTTTTTCCATAAACTTCGTCCTCCAGTCCCCAAATTTTCGATGCCTCCAGTTCATACGAGGTAACCCCAGGAGGGTCGTCGACCGTCCGTCGCAAAAATGCCGAGATCCTCAGGAGGGAAGGCTGGTTCCCCCCAAGTTGCCGCCTTTCCCTTTCGGTGCCCTCCTTTTGCCAGTGGATCCTCTGTCTTTAATTTTCATCATGGCCTTTTACTTTCGGTGAGCATGCTGTCTTTTTTCCTCCGGCTTCTCCATTTTTGACCGAGAAGCCCTCCTTTTGTCCAAGAGCCTCCACTTTTCATATTTCTCAGCAACACATATCCTGGAGATGGGTTGCGTACCCACCTTTTTCTTTTGCTTCGGTGGAGACCCCACGATAGGATGACATCCCCCTTTTCTCCTCATTCAATTATGAAAATTCTCCGTCCCCCCCCCCCCCCCCCCCCCCCCACCCCCCCAGAGATGCCTCGGATTCTCCTCAATAGCCATCAATTTTTTTGCTTTCTCCCCAGAAGCACACTGAGGTTAAATGAGCAAGTTCTCTATTTTTCCATGGTCATTAACACTTTCTTTAAAATGTTGAACGCAGATGAACTATTTCTTATGTAAAATTCCACTCCTTCTGGTGCTTTAGCCATAATGGTACCATTAGGCAAAACCACTCGACATTTCACCAGGACTTCATCTAGATTGCTGGACCACTCATTCCTCTTCCTTTTAACCAAAATCTTTTTCATAATCCCCCGTCTTTAGCGGTATCTACCACTCTGATCCACGAAATTAGCTCGACTTTGATTCTCACAGCTGCATTTGGAGGAACACTCTCACGAAATCGATCCTGTATGTTCGACCGGCTAGTCCTACAAATGTGGCAATGCAGAACAGAGTAATGCTTCGAACGATAGATAGCATTTGGAAAACCGAACGCAACCACGGAAAATGCACCATTAGGCCATTGAAAAGTTTGAGCTATTAAGGGACAATGTCACAACTCCAGAAATGCAAAAATTGAAAATTACAGAGCTAAAATGAATTTTCTATAATTTTTACAATTAATCTGAAAATGGGATTAACAAAGTAATTCCCATTTGAAATTAATTTTTGTAGATTTTTTTGGCTAAAATGAAGAGAGAATTAAAAGAAAAATACTGATTATTTCTTTATATTTTTGTGGCCTCAAATGCAATTTTATTTTCAAATATTTTTCCTAATTTCTAAAAAATATTTAAAAAATGAAAAATTATGAAAAATTATTTTTTGTTCAAAAATGGTTGCCTAGACTTGGCCAAGGCTTTCAAAGTAGATTTTTCAATTTTCTCATTTTTTCTTGATTTTCTATGAATTTTTAAAATAAAAATGCTGAAAAATGCTGAAATATGAAAAATCATTTTTGGTCAAAATTATTTACCTAGACTTGGCCAAGGTTTACAAAGTTGATTTTGTAATTTTCTCATTTTTTCTTGATTTTCTATGAATTTTCGAAAATAAAAATGCTAAAAAATACTAAAAATATGAAAATTCATTATTTGGTCAAATTGTTCCCTAGGCTTGGCCAAGCTTCCAAAGTTGATTTTTCAATTTTCTCATTTTTCATGATTTTTTTTTATGAATTTTCGAAAATAAAATGCAAAAAAATACTGAAAATATGGAAATTTATTTTTTGGTCAAATTGGTTCCTTATGCTTGGCCAAGGTCCCCAAGTTGATTTTTTAATTTTATAAATTCTTATGGATTTTTTTATTAATTTAAAGAGAAAATATGATTAAAAATCAGGTGTCAACATCCCTTTGTGATGATGCATTAGAAAGTCTTTGGCCAAGGCAGAAGTCGAGAGGAGTCTCGCCGAATGCACGTCAGATAGATTTGTGCATATGATAGAATCTGTGAGTTTGACTCAGATATCTATGGCCCTCATTCGATTGGGGCATGGTAAGATAAAAGGACTAAATAACACCAAACCAAAGCTAACAGGTTCACTTTGTCCTCGTACTTTATTCTGACTGGGTAATCGTGATATGTTACTAGACGTCACTCACAGTTTATGGGATCTAAGGATTGATTTAGGACGATCAATTCCTTAAGGAATCTCATTGCCAGTTCAGGGGTGAACCTAGGGATGTCGCACGCCTTAACCGACATTTGGTGACATCTATAATGAAGACGGGATCGCGAGAATGCGATAGGACTATCTGGATAGTCAAAAAGGAGTTAAAACAGATTGGATTTATTTCCTCCTTCTAAAGCTCACTAAAGGACGAAATAGATGACACATGAATGATATTATGATGCTATCATGGATGATGTAATGGTTATATCATGCCTGCATCATCATTGGATAAGGTTTGTTATCCAAAAGAAAGAATAAGAAAGTTATCCTCTAGAAAGTCAAAAGTATCATAGGATTTTCTATCCGTTTGACAGAGACGTTTGGCACATCAAACGACATAATTTGATCACGAAACTCAAGAGACTTCAAGCCTATAATGTTTAGAGCCCGTGGATGAGGATCACCGCCAAAAATGACGCTATTTGGGCTGCCCAAATGGGCGCCCACGACTGGCTGACGGGTTGGTCAAAGGCGGCAAAATTGCCCCTTTGACCACTGCCCAATGGGCGGGGCCCACGTGGCTAGTCAAAGGTGGTTTGATCGCCTTTGACCAGCCTCCAGCTGGCCATGTGGGCCAGCTGGAAGCCCACGTGGCAGTCTCCCATTGGCCACCACGTGAGGCGGTTTATACCTCCCCTCCCTCCTCATTCTCTCCCTCACTCATCCTCTATAAATTGAGGTGAGAGCCTCAAGTTCAAGAGGTTAGAAACTTGTGAAAGTCACACATATACGTGCCAAATTTCGTGAGAACGTGAGCTCGAGAATCGATCAATTCGGATATACAAAATTTGTGTTTCCATTGGTTGAACACGAAAGGTTTGGGTTAAGACGCCACGAGGATTACTAGCATAATCTGAGGGTCCTTTCTCCGAATCTCCGTCTTCAAGGTCGCACGGGTATCGGGGCGTGTCTGAACTAGAGGCCCGATACCTCTTGGGCTCGAGGATAAAGAAGTAGAGCCGGATTCAACCTCTGTTATTCCAGATACGTTTCTAAACTTGTTTTAGAAAGTCTGATTTTCGAGTAAAGTATACGAGGATTTTTAAGACGATCTAGGGCGCCGTTTGAATTTATTTTATTCTGCTACGCGTATGATATGTTTTCATATATGTGACGAGCGTCCGGGACCACTGAAACCTAACAAGAAAGGCCACAATGTTGACAATTACGTCACCCTGAAGTTCAAGATCCAAACCGTCATTGATAGTCACATCCTTTAGTTCAATAAAACGGAGCTGAATGTGTAGTAAAACCCACTCCCGGACCACCAGGTAGTGGGTATGATATCCGAAGAGGAGGAGTTAGACGAAGAGGAGCTTAGACTAGTAAAGGCCTGCCATGAAGATAAGAGAATCATCCACAAGCCCGCAGGAGAGGAGAGGTCGTGGATACCCTGGGGTAGGATAGCGAAGGCTATAACTACAGGATTCTGTATTTAATCCCACCATATTTATTCGAAAAGGCGAAAGAAATAGTGTTCGACGGGTGGAGGCATGGACGACATAGAGGAGGTGCCAAAGAAGAGCCCTTCTGAGAAAGACTCCTTTAAGACAATCGATGAAAACATCCTTATTGCGACAAATAAGAAAGAGGTCGGCCTATTAAGTGGATCAAGTATTGCAGAATGCTTTATTAACGTCAAGAGAAAGCTGAACTTCGTCTCCGAAAAGTTGTTGGATTTGCTCCAGTGGTTGAGAGCAACGAGTCAAGCACGGGTCACGAGCGACACGCTTTCACTGGAGCTGCATATAAGGGGCGAAAATCAGGATCGTAAGCTGACTACAATAGAGGAGCCACTCAGGGAATTGGCAATCGTGGTCGGTAAGTTGAAGGAACGAATGAACGAGTGTGAATCCGATATTGGAGGTGCCCCTACCCGAGCTGACCTTCTTCAAGTGGTCAAACAAAGCAAGGAGCGATTCCAGACTTACGCGCATAGATGGAGGTTGTATGTCTTATAGATAAATCTCCCATTCACTGGGGAGGAGCTGATCGGGTACTTTTTGAGAACCCTCCCATACGAGTTCTTCCAACACATGGCCGTGACCACTTACGACTCATTCTCGCACCTACTGCGAGTAGGCATGAGAATTGAATGTGGACTCGCCAACGGAAAGCTGAAGAATAAGGATGCTAGAGGGCCCAACGCGCCACCCTCTTATAGACCTGATAAGATCCCCCATGCAGAACCCAAATGCGGGTATAATTCTGAAGACTTGGATGACCTCATTGGCTAATTGAGACCATAAGATCTTTTGTAATTAACCTAGACAAGGTTGAAAATTGGAAAGAAGGATGATTGCGTAGTCAAGCTACTTAAAATCAACATCTCTAATGAGGAGGTGAATGATGGCCAGGAAGAAGAGGCTGAGGGTGTCAAGCCAGTTGTGATAAAGATTCCTCCCGTGGAAGAGTACGACCCCAAAGTGGTTTATTGGGACTACGAGACGGGCGAAATAGATGTAGTGATGAGGGGAGAGACCGAGAAGAGAGAAATGATTAAGGAGGAAGCTGAGAAACTGCTAACTATCGTCAAGACGAGCGAGTTCGAAGTGATAGAGCAACTTCGAAAGATACCAGCCCAAATCTCGCTATTGGATCTTTTTATGTCATGAAAAATAAAAAGATCCAATAGCGAGATTTGGGCTGGTATCTTTCGAAGTTGCTCTATCACTTCGAACTCGCTCGTCTTGACGATAGTTAGCAGTTTCTCAGCTTCCTCCTTAATCATTTCTCTCTTCTCGGTCTCTCCCCTCATCACTACATCTATTTCGCCCGTCTCGTAGTCCCAATAAACCACTTTGGGGTCGTACTCTTCCACGGGAGGAATCTTTATCACAACTGGCTTGACACCCTCAGCCTCTTCTTCCTGGCCATCATTCACCTCCTCATTAGAGATGTTGATTTTAAGTAGCTTGACTACGCAATCATCCTTCTTTCCAATTTTCACCTTGTCTAGGTTAATTACAAAAGATCTTATGGTCTCAATTAGCCCAATGAGGTCATCCAAGTCTTCAGAATTATACCCGCATTTGGGTTCTGCATGGGGGATCTTATCAGGTCTATAAGAGGGTGGCGCGTTGGGCCCTCTAGCATCCTTATTCTTCAGCTTTCCGTTGGCGAGTCCACATTCAATTCTCATGCCTACTCGCAGTAGGTGCGAGAATGAGTCGTAAGTGGTCACGGCCATGTGTTGGAAGAACTCGTATGGGAGGGTTCTCAAAAGTACCCGATCAGCTCCTCCCCAGTGAATGGGAGATTTATCTATAAGACATACAACCTCCATCTATGCGCGTAAGTCTGGAATCGCTCCTTGCTTTGTTTGACCACTTGAAGAAGGTCAGCTCGGGTAGGGGCACCTCCAATATCGGATTCACACTCGTTCATTCGTTCCTTCAACTTACCGACCACGATTGCCAATTCCCTGAGTGGCTCCTCTATTGTAGTCAGCTTACGATCCTGATTTTCGCCCCTTATATGCAGCTCCAGTGAAAGCGTGTCGCTCGTGACCCGTGCTTGACTCGTTGCTCTCAACCACTGGAGCAAATCCAACAACTTTTCGGAGACGAAGTTCAGCTTTCTCTTGACGTTAATAAAGCATTCTGCAATACTTGATCCACTTAATAGGCCGACCTCTTTCTTATTTGTCGCAATAAGGATGTTTTCATCGATTGTCTTAAAGGAGTCTTTCTCAGAAGGGCTCTTCTTTGGCACCTCCTCTATGTCGTCCATGCCTCCACCCGTCGAACACTATTTCTTTCGCCTTTTCGAATAAATATGGTGGGATTAAATACAGAATCCTGTAGTTATAGCCTTCGCTATCCTACCCCAGGGTATCCACGACCTCTCCTCTCCTGCGGGCTTGTGGATGATTCTCTTATCTTCATGGCAGGCCTTTACTAGTCTAAGCTCCTCTTCGTCTAACTCCTCCTCTTCGGATATCATACCCACTACCTGGTGGTCCGGGAGTGGGTTTTACTACACATTCAGCTCCGTTTTATTGAACTAAAGGATGTGACTATCAATGACGGTTTGGATCTTGAACTTCAGGGTGACGTAATTGTCAACATTGTGGCCTTTCTTGTTAGGTTTCCAGTGGTCCCGGACGCTCGTCACATATATGAAAACATATCATACGCGTAGCAGAATAAAATAAATTCAAACGGCGCCCTAGATCGTCTTAAAAATCCTCGTATACTTTACTCGAAAATCAGACTTTCTAAAACAAGTTTAGAAACGTATCTGGAATAACAGAGGTTGAATCCGGCTCTACTTCTTTATCCTCGAGCCCAAGAGGTATCGGGCCTCTAGTTCAGACACGCCCGATACCCGTGCGACCTTGAAGACGGAGATTCGGAGAAAGACCCTCAGATTATGCTAGTAATCCTCGTGGCGTCTTAACCCAAACCTTTCGTGTTCAACCAATGGAAACACAAATTTTGTATATCCGAATTGATCGATTCTCGAGCTCACGTTCTCACGAAATTTGGCACGTATATGTGTGACTTTCACAAGTTTCTAACCTCTTGAACTTGAGGCTCTCACCTCAATTTATAGAGGATGAGTGAGGGAGAGAATGAGGAGGGAGGGGAGGTATAAACCGCCTCACGTGGTGGCCAATGGGAGACTGCCACGTGGGCTTCCAGCTGGCCCACATGGCCAGCTGGAGGCTGGTCAAAGGCGATCAAACCACCTTTGACTAGCCACGTGGGCCCCGCCCATTGGGCAGTGGTCAAAGGGGCAATTTTGCCGCCTTTGACCAACCCGTCAGCCAGTCGTGGGCGCCCATTTGGGCAGCCCAAATAGCGTCATTTTTGGCGGTGATCCTCATCCACGGGCTCTAAACATTATAGGCTTGAAGTCTCTTGAGTTTCGTGATCAAATTATGTCGTTTGATGTGCCAAACGTCTCTGTCAAACGGATAGAAAATCCTATGATACTTTTGACTTTCTAGAGGATAACTTTTCTTATTCTTTCTTTTGGATAACAAACCTTATCCAATGATGATGCAGGCATGATATAACCATTACATCATCCATGATAGCATCATAATATCATTCATGTGTCATCTATTTCGTCCTTTAGTGAGCTTTAGAAGGAGGAAATAAATCCAATCTGTTTTAACTCCTTTTTGACTATCCAGATAGTCCTATCGCATTCTCGCGATCCCGTCTTCATTATAGATGTCACCAAATGTCGGTTAAGGCGTGCGACATCCCTAGTTCACCCCTGAACTGGCAATGAGATTCCTTAAGGAATTGATCGTCCTAAATCAATCCTTAGATCCCATAAACTGTGAGTGACGTCTAGTAACATATCACGATTACCCAGTCAGAATAAAGTACGAGGACAAAGTGAACTGTTAGCTTTGGTTTGGTGTTATTTAGTCCTTTTATCTTACCATGCCCCAATCGAATGAGGGCCATAGATATCTGAGTCAAACTCACAGATTCTATCATATGCACAAATCTATCTGACGTGCATTCGGCGAGACTCCTCTCGACTTCTGCCTTGGCCAAAGACTTTCTAATGCATCATCACAAAGGGATGTTGACACCTGATTTTTAATCATATTTTCTCTTTAAAATTAATAAAAAAATCCATAAGAATTTATAAAATTAAAAAATCAACTTTGGGGACCTTGGCCAAGCATAAGGAACCAATTTTGACCAAAAAATAAATTTCCATATTTTCAGTATTTTTTTGCATTTTATTTTCGAAAATTCATAAAAAAAAATCATGAAAAATGAGAAATTGAAAATCAACTTTGGAAGGCTTGGCCAAGCCTAGGGAACCAATTTTGACCAAATAATGAATTTTCATATTTTTAGTATTTTTTAGCATTTTTATTTTCGAAAATTCATAGAAAATCAAGAAAAAATGAGAAAATTACAAAATCAACTTTGTAAACCTTGGCCAAGTCTAGGTAAATAATTTTGACCAAAAAATGATTTTTCATATTTCAGCATTTTTCAGCATTTTTATTTTTAAAAATTCATAGAAAATCAAGAAAAAATGAGAAAATTGAAAAATCTACTTTGAAAGCCTTGGCCAAGTCTAGGCAACCATTTTTGAACAAAAAATAATTTTTCATAATTTTTCATTTTTTAAATATTTTTTAGAAATTAGGAAAATATTTGAAAATAAAATTGCATTTGAGGCCACAAAAATATAAGAAATAATCAGTATTTTTCTTTAATTCTCTCTTCATTTTAGCCAAAAAATCTACAAAAATTAATTTCAAATTGGGAATTACTTTGTTAATCCCATTTTCAGATTAATTGTAAAAATTATAGAAAATTCATTTTAGCTCTGTAATTTTCAATTTTTGCATTTCTGGAGTTGTGACATTGTCCCTTAATAGCTCAAACTTTTCAATGGCCTAATGGTGCATTTTCCGTGGTTGCGTTCGGTTTTCCAAATGCTATCTATCGTTCGAAGCATTACTCTGTTCTGCATTGCCACATTTGTAGGACTAGCCGGTCGAACATACAGGATCGATTTCGTGAGAGTGTTCCTCCAAATGCAGCTGTGAGAATCAAAGTCGAGCTAATTTCGTGGATCAGAGTGGTAGATACGCTAAAGACGGGGGGATTATGAAAAAGATTTTGGTTAAAAGGAAGAGGAATGAGTGGTCCAGCAATCTAGATGAAGTCCTGGTGAAATGTCGAGTGTTTTGCCTAATGGTACCATTATGGCTAAAGCACCAGAAGGAGTGGAATTTTACATAAGAAATAGTTCATCTGCGTTCAACATTTTAAAGAAAGTGTTAATGACCATGGAAAAATAGAGAACTTGCTCATTTAACCTCAGTGTGCTTCTGGGGAGAAAGCAAAAAAATTGATGGCTATTGAGGAGAATCCGAGGCATCTGGGCTTTGGGGGGGGGGGGGGGGGGGGGGCGACTAAGGAGATGAATTTTCATAAGAATAAAGGGGAGTCATCCTATCGTGGGGTCTCCACTGAAGCAAAAGAAAAAGGTGGGTACGCAACCCATCTCCAGGATATGTGTTGTTGAGAAATATGAAAAGAGGAGGCTCCTTGGACAAAAGGAGGGCTTCTCGGTCAAAAACGGAGAAGCCAGAGGAAAAAAGACAGCATGGTCACCGAGAGTAAAAGGCCATGATGAAAATAAAAGACAGAGGATCCACTGGCAAAAGGAGTGCACCGAAAGGTAAAGGCGGCAACTTGGGGGGAACCAGCCTTCCCTCCTGAGGATCTCGGCATTTTTGCGACGGACGGTCGACGACCCTCCTGGGGTTACCTCGTATGAACTGGAGGCATCGAAAATTTTGGGGACTGGAGGACGAAGTTTATGGAAAAAAATGACTTGAAGTGCATACACGATGAGAAACAAAAGGCGCCCTCAAAGGTTTCTTAAGGTCCGGGGTGCCAAGTCATGGAACGGGTACAGATTGGAGATGTCCATGATGAGGCGGCGGCGCTCGTGGTTGATCATCATCTTAATGTTGTCCATATACATCCGCCCGACGTCATTGTCCAAGAAAGCTAACGGCTCGCGCTTATGATCCACCCTCATTTTTTTGCTGATGTCCATCGCTCGTGGTTCGCCTCGTGAAGCCTGTAAGTATAACAGTTGTTGAAGTTAGAGGACGCGGCCTTGCATCCGGGCACTCTCCACATAAATATCAAACGGTGCCCAACATGTAGACAGTGTAGATCGAGAGTCAGAGAAGGGTACACTATTGATTGATGTGATGTCAAGAAACATCCCAATGAAACCCCTCTGTTTCAAGAAATTGCAGCCTCTGAAGGAGTCCATTGAATTTATCAGGCATCTTCATGTGAACGAGGCGAAGTAAAGCTAAAGCCTTCCTGCTTCGTGTCGGGTTCTCTAACAACTCCATGGCGATAAGTGAATGCATGTTCCTTATGTATTCACGATGTCCACTTCTCTTGTTATCTTGACTACTTATATCTACATTCCTTCGGTGGAGTTCGAAAGGAGAATAAGGGAAGAGAGGTCGTTTGATCTGATCGCCAAGGCCGACGTGTCGGAAAATCCAGACATCAAGGTGATTCAAGGAGAGATCGCGTATGCGTTGGGCCTTAGTGATATAAAGAACGAACAGGATGTCAGTATGAGTGCGAAGCTTCTGCACAAGAGGCTAGAACACGAGGAGGCTGCATAGGAGCATCTCCAAGGAGGAGCTTCGTTCGTTCAGGTCAAGGAACAATGGGTGTTGGCGGCAATATGTCTGTTCACCCATGATAAAGGAGCCAGAGACCATGCTTCACAAGGGAGTTCCTTCTTCAAAACCTCCATTCACGCTGAGTCAGCTCAAGAAGGCCATCCTACCTCATTATTTCTAGCGATCTGTTCTTCGCTCATTTTCCTTGGCCCATCTATGGGTTCGTGCAAGGCTGCATTCTGACCATGCGCTTGGGTTATTTTGTGGAAAGTTTAACTTCTCACAAAGAAAAAAAAAATGAGATCCGGACCGAGGCAACGAAGATGGCCGCTGCTGCGACGCTCCTGACGAGCCGGACTGAGTAGCCAACCTTAAGCCATATTGCTGTTGCGAGCCACCTTTGCTCGTGACGTCCTCCTTACCCCACAATGAAACTTGCTACTCCGGTATCGACGATGCGGCTGCTCATCGGATGAGGCCACGAACCCGACATTCATTGTTAAGTTCAACAAGTTGTAGGAGTGATCTTAAATAGCCATCCAGTGAAAGCAACGATTCTTCATGAGATCCGGCAGATTTGGTGGAGTCCATGCATGTTCAGTTCATTCATGGTCGATGGGTCTGGCAAAGTTTAAGTTGTGGTCAAAGTCTCATTCTTTCATCAAAGTTTTGTTTTTTGTTTTTATAAGTCCATGACATCTGAGAAGAGTCTGACCATGAGTTAAACCACGATGCTGCTTTAGATGAGTCATGGTGTCAGCAGAGTGTCCCCAAGTGGAAGTGTTGTAGATTATTGTGGCCGAACCCACGGTTTCACAAGTAGAGAGCTTCAGGACCATGGTGTTGTCATTTATCATGCACTTCGTGGAGCAGGCCAGCGTCAAAGTGACGGACAAAAATAAGCCCACAGGTTAGCCTCCTCTTTACTGACTTCTTTAAACCCTAGTTTCACCACGTTTTCTCGATTTGGTTTGATCGTGATCGAAGAGTATGTTATTTCTGAAGTTAGATTACTATGATTTAAAGGTTATTTCGAGCGAACCAGTCTCTGAACAAACAATATTCACGTTTTACATGTCTGCATGCTAATATATTTGTGTGTGTGGTGCGGGGGGACGTTTTCCTGATTTTAGTTGTGTTTTGGATCAGTCCAATATAGAGTTGGGCCAAGGGTTTTGGGCTCATTTTGCTGATAAAGGGAAAGATTAGAGTTGGCCTGTCTTGATCTGTTTTGATAATTTGGACTGACGAGGCCCATTTTATCTTAAGTGAAGGAATTGGGGCTTGGGCCTAGTTAGTTTTTGCTGGGCTCATTAGCCGAGCCCAGTCAGCTTGGAACCGGACTGCGGTTTAGGTCGGCCTCGTCTCGGTCGAGCTCAGAAGCCCAACCTAGATCATTATTTCTAAATAAAAATATATTAAAAAAATCGAAAAAGAATGTAAAAAAAAATCCCAAAAATTAAAAAATATATATAAATTAAAAATATAAAAAATCAAAAATAATTTTAAATTCCCAAAAATGGAAAATCGCTAAAAAATTGAAAAATTCATAAAAATCACAAAGATACTAAAAAATTCCACAAAAAAATAGAAATTCCGAGAATTTGTCAAAATCTCAAAAATTAGGAAATAGGCTATTTTAACTAGTCAATCCTATTTTCGGCAATTTTGCTCTTCCAATCTCCAAAAATGACGATTTTGCTCCTTATGAGCAAATTGTCTTGAAAAATTCAGAAAAATTCAGAAAAATCTCAAAAATTAGGAAACGGACCATTTCGATTGGCCAATCTTATTTTTTTTTATGAATTTCCTTCCTGATCTTTTCAAAATGATGATTTTCCCCTTACGGGTAAATTGTCTTAAAAATTCAGAAAAATCTCAAGAATTAAGAAACGGTCCATTCTAACTGACCAATCTTATTTTTGATGAATTTCCTTCCTGAACTTTTCAAAATAACGATTTTACCCCTTATGGGCAAATTGTCTCAAAAAATTCAGAAAAACCTTAAGAATTAGGAAACGGGCCATCCCGATTGGTCAATCCTATATTTGATGATTTCTCTCCCTAATCTTTTCAAAATGATGATTTTGCTCCTTATGGGTAAATTATCTCGAAAAATTTCGAAAAATTCTCAAAAATTTCAAAACTAGGAAACGGGCCATTTCAACTGGTCAATCCTATTTTTGATGATTTTCCTCCCTAATCTTTGTAAAATGACGGTTTTGCCCCTTATGGGCAAATTGTCTCGGAGAATTTTGAAAAATTCTCAAAATTACAAAGAATGGGAAATGGTCAATTTTGACTGGCTAGAGCCATATTTTGTGACTTTGACTCTCATTTCTTCATGAAATGACAGTTTTACCCTTCATGGGAAAATTGTCTCCAGAAAATCAGAAAATAATTCAAAAAAATTCTTAGAAATTGTGGGAAATAAGGAATGGCCACATTCAACTAGTTTAACCTGTTTCCATTTCCGATCCTTGAAAGATGACCATTTTACCCTTCTAGTCAATTTGATCCAAATCTTTCCGAGTCTCCTCAAATGATTTTTC
>JAGVVM010020031.1:0-11998 GCA_019149425.1 Psidium friedrichsthalianum
GAAGAAAAAGAAAAAGAAAAATAAATAAAATTAAAAAGTCAGAAATTTTGTTTATGATTCACATAAGATAGTTAGATAACCCATTTATAATCCATTTAAAACTCATTTAAGATCCATTAAATTATTATGTAACTCATTTATGACCCACTTAAACTTGTTATTAAAACTAAAACAAGCAATTTATGACCCAGACTATTATATTTTAGTTTTTTTTTTGTTTGAATATTTTAGTTAATATATGGATTTTAGACCATTTTGCCACATCTACCTTGGACTCCTAATGTAAACACCTACACAATTGAAGGACTGGTCGCAATTGGAGCGACAGGTTTTTCAAATCACCAACTTTCGTGCATCACAAGAATTGCCAGGCTTGTGTTTTTTACCCAGTGGTGGATGAATACAAACAATTATTTTTTGAAAAATGTTTTTCAAATTATTCATTTTCCGTGGAGTTTGCAAAGATAGGCAGAAGTCAAAGTACTTAAGTTTGTCCGTCCCCTGAGATCCGACACCCTTGCTTTCTGGAATGCTAGCATTTCAGGTCTTATACCGGGAAGTGATGTGGCTTTGACCAATATACACTTGGTCTTCAAGTCATAGTATTATGAAAGGCAAGAGAACTGAACAAGAAGGTAATAAAAGCAGAAGGTACTGAATTTCAGTTCATTATCACAGGCACTGCATTTCAGTGTCTTTCTTAGCAAGGCAACGAAACATTGTCAAAATTTCTGTGTATGGTATTGAATTTCAGTCAACTTGATTGTCCATACGTGCAGCACAAGCTAGGTATGATACACCAGCAAAATTTCTGTATATGGCTTCAGCAAAATGGTGTGTCGGTATGGCTCGACTACCGACTTCCCTTTGTCTAAGTCGAGAAAGTCATAACGGAATCCGTTGGATGTACAAGCTTCTTTAGGCTGAAAAGAGAAGATGAACGCTGTGCTCTAGCATCTTATGTACTCTGCGAACTACAGAACTTGCTTAAGTTTCGGTTGTAAACCGCAGCGATTCAGAGGTTCTGCTGTTGCTAAGTCCTCGTCACTTGGACCGAAGAAATTTGTGTCGGGTCGCCACCCCATTCTTCGAAAATGACCAATTGATTGCCTGTGGGTTTCAACCACGATCTCGGAAGGAGGTACCTGAAAATGAAAGCTGTGTGTTCAACTCAAAAGAGAAATCTGTAAAGAAAAAAGTACAGTTCTACTTTTCTCACCATCTATGAGAAGGCTGTCCACAATTCTTTTGGCACTTATACTCATCGAAAGTTCCGGCATAACTGCAGGCGCCACAATTGCCACGAGCTGTGTAAGCAGGCCAGTGGCGTCCGATGCTCCGACCATTTATCCATATCTGACCCTTTCCCATGCTGTTCATGTCCAAGGCTAATGGAGCTTGTCCTGAGGGAGCATTGAAAGTTGCCTGCGAGCAAACCATAAATTGTTTTTCAATGGGAAACCGGACTAAAAGTTATTGTCAAGTGAAGTTTTCGTGGTTCGATCTTCACCTTGTACCAGGTCAGCGGCTGCCTTTGGACCAACATTGAACCTCCAAGCCATTCAACTGAGGAACTACCGCTTTGGGTGTGAAGATTCAGAACTTCACCCTTGAGACCGACCTGTTCAGGAAAAGGAAATTTAGGTTTTGAATTTGAAGAAGGTGTAACAGATTATTCTGTCTTCTATGGCATAGTATGAGTCGTGTCCTAAACCGATATATATATCCCCACATTATTACAACCAGTCGAGCGAGCATGAATTTATCCAAACAAACCATTGGCAATCAGGCCTACTCAACCATCAAGAAATAGCTGTCAGATATTGGTTTGCCCAATTTTTCTGTAACTACGATGAATCTGCATTGATATGGTATTTTTTTGTTTCTGAATTTCTTGTTGAAATGCGACAGAAGAACAAAGGAGCAGCAGACCAGGTACAGATACCTTGTAACTGCATTTCCATTTCGACATGTCCCACGTCCCGGAATTGAGACCCTTCAATGTGACTGGCCCAAGAACCCCGGTATTCCATGTCTCAAAATGCAGGCCAACATTCTGAACATTCGGAGAAGAAGAGGAGAAAGTACTATTTTTAAGATCCATATCTGTATACAGCTTAACAATATCAGGTGATACCAAAATCAACTGCAGAAATACTGACGGGAAGCCCAACAGCTACACTCAATATCGACAGTTTGTTGATGCCAGCCCTCAGCTTCACTTTTTCGCTGTATGTTGTTCTAGGATCCTTTAATGATCCATATGTTGACCCTGTATTACAGACAGACAATCACCAAATTAACACGTTATGTATTGACATTTCAGGTACTGAAAGGATATTGAATTTTGGGATCTGGGCAGAAATTGATCTACCTGGGAGTTCACCATTGACGAAAACATGCATCGCATGTCCTGATGACATTATGGTCAGCACCGGATATTGGCTGCTCGTCAGAAACGCTTCGTTAGGACTTATCGTGATCCTGAACAGTCGAGAAGTTCAGGAAAGCAAATTGTAAGCACATGACAACTCGATATATCGGAGTTTTTATGATGCTTATGAGATGCAAGTCGCAAGCAGCACTCACTCTGTCGTGTACCACAAATAGTCCGTAGCATCCCAAGTGAGACTAATTTGCTCCAGCAGCTCATCCTTTGTAAATGTGTCGTTACCAAAGGCAGAGACAGTTTCTTCTTTGTACGACTGCCAAGAGAATCCACCTATTGGCACCCTTTTGTTCTGAGAATTCGGTACACTGACCTGTTTGAAAATTGATGGTACCGTGTAATCCTTGGACTTAATCTCTTCAAAAGAATTGTTTAAGGGAAAGTAATGCAACATGTTAAATTGGAAAGAGATGATTTTTGAAATGTCGTGGAACTGAAAGGTCTTTGCCTTACCCTTGCAGTGTTGTAAACAGCAGTTTTGCAGTCAGGAAGAATGCTGATGGACCAAGCCGGCAAGTCATATTGCCCATTTCCGAATTTGACTCTGACGGAATATTTCGTGTCATAGTTTGCCAGGAAGGCCGCGCAACCGCTTCCAGCTTTGAACACGTGAGCCTAAGAAAAATAGAATTTGATTAACAACCAGGAAGGCTGTTTGATTTGATCTTTTTATTCATTCAATTCACAGTCACAGACGAGAGGGAAAGACTTCCATTGGAGAGTGTTTTTATGCATTTTCATTTCAAGGGGGCTTGAGAAACCAAACCTCTTGGTTTTTTCCAAGCCATTGTGCTTCTGGATCAGCAGAAAGTAGAGCCCATTCACTTTGCTTAATGGCTTTGTGCAAATCTCTCAAGTGACTCCATTTTGGTTCCCTCAGTAAACCTGTGAAATTTACGCGAATTCTGATGTCAGGAAGATTACCTAATAATTGCCATGATAGGATGTCCTGAATTACTCCTAGACGTAGTTTGAAAAGGCAAAATGTTTAACCAACAATATGTAGATAGGTTAAACTACAGTGTTACCGATTACTCCAGTCTTAAAGTATTTAGATCCATTGAATGCTCAAAGTGAACGGACTGAGGCACATGAGCAAATTTAGCCTTGCCGACTCTAGGATGCCATCTATCTATTCTAAGTTACATACCGAATTCATCTAGAGGAGCATCAAAGTCATAGCTGGTGGCAATGAAGGGACCACCGGCTTTCCTGCCGAAGTTGGTTCCTCCGTGGTACTAGAGACAAAAACAAGACCAATATAAAGAACTAGTAAGAGTGCAATCATTAATAAGGAGTCAAAAAAGAAGGTTAATCCATGATTATGATTCACAGCAGAATGAAAAGGCAAAATCAAGTGATCGATACAGAGTCACAGATGCTACTAAAGTCAAGATTACCATATAGTAATTGATGAAGGAACCGCCGTTATGAATGAACCTCGCGACCGAGAATGCCACATCCTCTGCTGGCCTATAAGGCACAGCTCCCCAAACTCGGTGTACCTGGAAATCATTACAGTAATCAGCTTTAAATCCACACAACTGAGAAAGATAGGGGGCGGAGAAGTTCAGCATGTGCATACATCCGCTACTTGATGTACCAACCAGTGCCAAGTCCCACAGCCATATTTGCTGCCCATTCTGAGTATGCCTTGCCTGGTGCTCCAATTTCCCATTCAATTGGTCCATATTCATTCTCTATCTGTCAACAAACACATAAATACAATATATCAGACAGAATAAAAACATATATAAAATCCCAAGCAGGTATAGAAAATAATCTCCTTTATTGTCGGAAACCTTCTCTTTATTGTTGACGAAAAAAACCAGCCGAGATATGGTAAAAGGTTTCTCACCTGAGATAATGTTATTGGACCTCCCTGAGTCTGAAACAACCTCTCTGCCTTCATAAGGTTGACTATCTTATACATGAACCGTTGCATTGCATCCTTCATTGTACGATCGTTAAATGATCAATAAATGTCTTATTAGTCAAAAGTTTGGATATATGAAAAAGATTGAGAAGAGCAATTTTTTTAGAAAATAGCCAACCTCGAATGGCTTGTTGTCCGTCCTGAAGGAGATCCCGGGGACATATTTCAGCCAAACAGGAAATCCTCTGCAACACGAACCAGCACAAAAAACAGAGTACTTGAATTAAAAAGTACATAGCAACCTGAAAAGCTTCTCTTTTTTCATTTTTATGCGATGAAATAGGTACCCCAAATTCCACTCAGCGCAAACGTAAGGCCCAATACGGAGATGAACATAAAGACCAGCTTGTTGCACCAGCTTGATGAACCGAACCAGATCATACCTGTCCTCAAAGTAATACTGCACAAAGGGTGGTGAAAAGAAAAGGGAGGGACAGAACAAGAAACTTCATTAATTTTCAGAAGAGAAGAAATTGGAAAGCATATAATCGCTGAGACAAAACGTTTACGTTACAGAGAAGATCATAAGTTGCATTTACTTTTCCGGGAGAAGGTTCATGTCCATCCCAGAAAACATAGGTTTGAATAACATCCAACCCTCCTTGTTTTGTCTTCCATATGAGGTCAGGCCACATCTGCAACCACGCAAAAGCACCAAAAGACAAAGTAAATACCATTCCTTTTTGTCAAAAACCAAGGTATAAAAAGAGACATGTTGCGAACTGCATTGGGATTGTCACTACCTCAGACGTGCTTCTGGGATAGTGAATAGAACCGGAGATGAGAATCCTCCTTTTGCCATTAATGAGAATAGCTTTTCTGTCATAAGAAACAGAGCATGACACTGACGATGCCCAGGTGAGCAGGGTCAATGCCAGCATCAGTTTAGCTCCCATCATGTTCCACGTTTGAATCTTTAAACCCATGACCCTCTTCTTCAAAACACAAAGAAATGGACTTTCTTTCCCAAAGTCTGTCCCCTTCAAGACATATGTTTGCCTGATCCAACAAACCAGTTTATGAAGGTTTTGGTATGCTGGGGAGAGGGTCCTGGTTAAGAGTTTGGTTGGTGTTGTGAAAAGCAAGGGAAGCTTTGCAATTCCTATTGTAAAGATTTTGAAAAGGAGGTTTCGGTTTCTTCCTTCTTTCGCGGGCTCGAGCGGCCTCGCTGTATCTGACGTGGCAATTTTATGGATAGCAATGTGGATTATTCCTTTTTGGCACTTGCAAAAATTGATGTTTGAGATTGACATCAGTTTACAGCAAATCATTCGATTATACACCATTCTGATTCGTGTTCTTTTTTCCTTTTTTCGTAAATTGGAACGTGACTACTTGACTCTGACGTGTCGGGCATAGCGCTTTTCATGCACGAACACAATTAAGTTTTGCTGTACAATATTAAGGGAAAGAGACGGTAATTATCGCGAAAACCCCGCGTGTCTTGCTCGATCAGGTTTATGCAGACACAACAGCGAATTCCTGATAGACTTGCTGTCAGTTCTTATCTGGTTTAGAAGCGGATTTGGAGTGTTCACAGCCCCAGCTTGTGTGTTCACCTGAGAAACCCGTTTTGCAATTCTTATCTCGTTTAGAAGCGGAAGAGCGTGTCAATAATAATAGCGTAAGTTCTTGCTTTCGATTTTATCCACCAATGAGTCAACACCTGTCCATTAAAAATGTTGGTTTCCAAAAAGTGATTAGGAGGCCCCTGCTTTCCTGCAGTTGTCATGCAGCAAAAGCGCGTACCAAAATGAAAAATTAATTAAATCATCTGAAGATCAAAATTAAATTATTATTTATAAGGGTTAATATCACAAAAAAACTCCAAATTAGTGCACCTGTGATAAATTTACCAAAAGTTATTCTTTTTATCACAAAAAATCTCAAATTGGTACATTTGTAACAAATTTACCTTAAACTGGTATATCCTAACAAATTTACTCTCCGTTAGTCTTCGTTAAATTTAATTGTCAAATTACTAAGTTTGATGGCTCACGGCAGTTAACGGGTGTACCATTTTTTGGTTTTTACCCTATGTTTGTCTTATGTGTATTAATTTGAGATTTTTTTGTAGTATTAACCCAAATTAACAGAGAATAAACTTTTTACAAGTATATCAGTTTAGAATTTTTTGTGGTAAAAAAATTAGTTTATGGTAAATTTATTCCAGATATACCGGTTATGTATTTTTGATGGTCCAAAAAAAAATAGTTTTGGATAAATTTACTACAAGTATACCAGTTTAATTTTTTTGTGGCCAAAAAAATAATGTCGGTTAATCTCGTTGCATGTGTATTAGTTCGAAATTTTTCGTGGCATTAACCTTGGTGATAAAAATATTCTTCTTGGCATCATAATCATGAATTACATAATACATTTTATGGATCCGCAAACCATGAATCTTAATCATCCCTAATTCCTAAACAGCACGAATTGATCACAGATTTAATCTTAGTCTTTACCATTTAAAAGGGCATACATCTAATCCACTTCAGATAGAAAAAAGTGGGTCCCGCTCTTCGAATATTTGGCCACGTGGAAAAATCAGTTCTAGCAAAGTTTTCATTTTCATTTGTATGCCTCTGTGTGTATTACTTTTCCGCACGTGTGTGCTGCGGAGAGTCGAAAAACCCCTCGGTTCATGCGACAGCCTTGATCTCCCATTTTAAAACCATTTTTACTTTTGGATTACTACCACGAAAAACCTCAAAATTGATGCGTTCGTAACAAATTTAATCCAAACTAGTTTTTTGACCATAAAAACTTGAAACTGGTACATCTGTGACAAATTTACCTCCAATTATTACACATATGATAAATTTAGTTTCCATTAGTTTTCGCTAAATTTCACCATCAAATTACTAAGTTAGATGGTTCATGACACTTAACGGGTTTATCAGTTTGAGATTTTTACTATCTGTTTGTCACATATGTACCAATTTAGAGTTTTTCGTGGTATCAACTCAATTTTACGGAAATTAATGGATGCCAAATTTGTCATAAGTATACCAATCTGGAGGGTTTTTTGTGGTAAAAAATTAGTTTGGGGTAAATTTATCACATATATACCATTTTAAGATTTTTGGTAGTCAAAAAATTAATTTGGGTAAATCTATTACGGGTGTACCAGTTTGAGATTTTTCATACATTAACCTTTTACTTTTGAGTAAGAAAATAAAATAGAACCAAAACAATAGATGAATATATTTTCAAAATGACCATAATAAGCAATTTTACCTAACTATTTCTTCAACTGTGTCCTGAATTTTCTTTGCATTTTGAATGAAATGAAAAACACGAATATGGTGGCACTAATGTTATTATAACGTTATAGTATCAATAATGTGAATGAGAATATATAAAGAGGTCTAAGCCAAACCCCTTAGTACAGAAAAAACACATCATCATGTTTTGAGAGGGTAATTAGCTAGAAGTACCCATTCCCTAATGTTCAAGGCTCTACTTATCCGATTTGTCATTGACTGCATCAATGGCTAGAGGCAAGTACAGATTTTTTCACGTTTTCTGCATTCATTTCTAATTAAACATGAGCTTTTTGTTCATCCATGTGTAATCGGGATCTTCAGTCCTCTAGAAATTCGTAAAAGTAATTGGTAAGTAGTATGAGAAGCTAAATGTTGCATTTTTTGGACTCATTGCGTAGGTCATTTTTTTCTTAATAAGTAATTTGGTGGTTTCCTCCAAGTGGAATAAAATAGATTACTCACACCTAATATTTTCTTAAAATTTGGAATCGGGTATAGACAATTTTTTTTTTTGAAAAATATTGACTAGACCACGGATGAGAAAATGATAAAAACAATTGAATCAAACAAATTACTTTGTATCGAATTAATCGACTTTCCCTTGTTTTTTCAAAACCAAGTCAAAATAGTACCAAGATGGATTCTACTTTGGACCGATGGGTTCTCCTTTTCACCCAAAATCTATCCAATTTGAGATCTCAGTCCTTACTTGGCTGGTTGTTTATCCATAATTATAATGGAGTAACTAAAACTTCTGGGTGGTTTATCGCCTTTCTTCGCCTTGTTTCCTTTCTTTTTGACTTTGGGCCTCTCGCACCCTAAAAAACTAACTTATAGGGTGAAGCTTTTATCACACTTATAAACTTGACCGCCAATCCCTTTCACCACTTATGTGCGATAACCTCGACAACAACAATAGCAACAACCTATATCTCCCACGTGAATGATGGTAGAGATGGTCGGGTTGAAAATGGTTCGATCAAAATAGACTCTTTTACTCTATATTGACCCATCTTTATGTAATATTTTAGCGACCAAAACCTGACTCCATCCATATTACTAAAACACATCACATGCATATAAAAACATTTAATCCACTTTAAGCTTTTCAAAAGAATATGTTACTTTGATAGATTTTTTTTTCTTATCAGATTAAAAAAATGAAGTATCCAAATGGAATTGTTAGTAAATAAACGAAAAAAAAAACATAAGAAAAAAACTAAAGATCGAAATGCAAGTAAAGAACTAGAAACGTGTGCATATGTTGTGACAAAAAAAAGGGGGGAAAATCAAAAGCAAGAACCTAGGCTATTAACTCGCTAATCCGCTTCTAAACAAGATAAGAATTGCAAAATAGGTTCATCAGGTGAACACATGACCCGAGGCTGCTAACACTCCAATCTGCTTCTGAACCAGATAAGAGCTGACAGCAAATTTTTCAGGAATTCGCTGTTGTGTCTGCATAAACCTCTGATCAAGCAAGAGGACGCGGCACTTTCGCGATAATTATCATCTCTTTTCCTTAGACCTGTCAAACGAGTTTGGATCGGGAAGTAAATGGTCCAACCCAAATCGATCCATTTACAATCCGTTTATGACTTATTTATTACAATACAAATCTAGTGACACATACTCGACTCGATCTATATGCAACCTGATTCATATTCCTACAATACTTTCATTTCTGATCTAATCTAGGAAAATTCATATACAAAATGAGGTGAGAGTGTGCGAACGCGAGATGGAATGACGGAAAAAGAGAATGAAGAGAGAGTCATAAATATAGATAAGTAAGTTATAAATCTATTTATTAAATGTAACTAATCAATATAACAATTCAACCTCTCATATATTGGTCAAGATATGTCTCTATGACCATTTTGATATATCTACTTTTCTTTAGGATTGTACATAAGATCTTAATCGTTTTCGTGTATGAAAAGTGCTATACCCAGCATGTCAGTCATGTTCCTATTTTCGGAAAATAAATAAATCAGAATGGTATAATCGAATGCTTTGCCGTAAGCTGATGTCATTCTCAAACGTCAAATATTGACAATGCCAAAAAGGACAAATCCATATTATCCACAAGTTACCATGTCAGATACAGCGAGATCCCTCGAAGGGCAACCGCAAAGGGACAAAGGAAGAAACCGAAACCTCCTTTTCAAAATCTTTATAAATAGGAATTGCAAAGCTTCCCTCTCTTTTCACAACACCAGCCAAACTCTTAACCAGAACCCTCTCCCCAGCATACCAAAATCTTCATAAACTGGTTGCTTGGATCAGGGAAACATATGTCTTGAAGGGGCCAGACTTTGGGAAAGAAAGTCCATTTCTTTGTTGTTTTGAAGAAGAGGGTAATGGGTTTAAAGATTCAAAAGTGGAACATGATTGGAGCTAAACTGATGCTGGCATTGATCCTGCTCTCCTGGACATCTTCAGTGTCATGCTCTGTTTCTTATGACAGAAAAGCTATTCTCATTAATGGGAAAAGCAGGATTCTCATCTCTGGTTCTATTCACTATCCCAGAAGCACGCCCGAGGTAGTGACAATCCCAATGCAGTTCGCTACATGCCTCCTTTTTATACCTTCGTTTTTCAAAAAAAGGAATTGTATTTAATTTGTTTTTTGGTGCTTTTGGGTGATTGCAGATGTGGCCTGATCTCATATGGAAGGCTAAAACAAGGAGGTTTGGATGTTATTCAAACCTATGTTTTCTGGGATGGACATGAACCTTCTCCCGGAAAAGTAAATGCAACTTATGATCTTCTTTGGAACATAAACATTTTGTTTCAATGATTATATGTTTTCCAATTTCTCTTCTGAAAATTAATGAAGTTTCTTGTTCTGTCCCTCCCTTTCCTTTTCACCACCCTTTGTGCAGTATTACTTTGAAGACAGGTATGATCTGGTTCGGTTCATCAAGCTGGTGCAACAAGCTGGTCTTTATGTTCATCTCCGTATCGGGCCTTATGTCTGCGCCGAGTGGAATTTGGGGTACCTATTTCATCGCATAAAAATGAAAAAAGAGAAGTTGTTTAGGTTGCTATGTACTTTTTAATTCATGTACTCTGTTATTTTGTGCTGGTTCGTATTGCAGAGGATTTCCTGTTTGGCTGAAATATGTCCCCGGGATCTCGTTCAGGACGGACAATAAGCCATTCGAGGTTGGCTATTTTCTAGAAACAAATTGCTCTTCTCAATCCTTTTCATGTATCTAAACTTTTGACGAATAAGACATTTATTGATCATTTAATCAATTGAATAATGAAGGATGCAATGCAACGGTTCACGTATAAGATAGTCAACCTTATGAAGGCAGAGAGGTTGTTTCAGACTCAGGGAGGTCCAATAATATTATCTCAGGTGAGAAACCGTTTACCATATCTAGAACCCCTTCTAGGAGGAGGACCATTTCGACTGGTTTTTATCCTCAACAATAAAGAAACAAAGTAGATTATTTTCTATACCTCCTTCGGATTATATAGATGTTTTTATTCTGTCTGATATATTGGATTTATGTGTTTTTTGACAGATAGAGAATGAATATGGACCAATCGAATGGGAAATTGGAGCACCAGGCAAGGCATACTCAGAATGGGCAGCAAACATGGCTGTGGGACTTGGCACTGGTGTTCCATGGGTCATGTGCAAGCATGAGGATGCTCCTGATTCTGTGGTATGCACTTTTCTGGATTTTGTTGGTTTATATGTGTTCTATACATATATATCTTGACTTATTTCGAAAAAAGTTATCTGAGAGTGGGACTAAGACAGCTTCTAGGGAATTTTTTTTTCCCTTGTCCTTGACTTATGTTGGTTCATTATGTGATAGATTGATACTTGCAATGGCTACTACTGCGAAAATTTCAAACCAAAGTCAAATTCTAAACCCAAGATGTGGACTGAAAACTGGACCGGCTGGTATGTCAAGCAGCGGATGTCTGCACATGTATCTTTCTCAGTTGTGTAGATTTAAAGCTGATTGCTACAATGATTTCCAGGTATACTGAGTTTGGGGGAGCTGTGCCTTATAGGCCAGCAGAAGATGTGGCGTTCTCAGTCGCGAGGTTTATTCAGAATGGCGGTTCCTTCATCAATTACTATATGGTAATCTTGATTGTAGTAGCACCTGTGGCTCTGTATCAATCACTTGATTTTGCCTTTTCATTCTGCTGTGAATCATAATCATTGGTTAACCTTCTTTTTTGACTCCTTGCTAGTGATTGCACTCTTGCTTGTTCTTTATATTGGTCTTGTTTTTTTTATCTCTAGTATCACGGAGGAACCAACTTCGGCAGGACAGCCGGTGGTCCCTTCATTGCCACCAGCTTGACTTT